>CBVK0102510337.1:0-21781 GCA_900067695.1 Picea abies
TCACGAAGTTCCGAGAACCGTCAGATCTTGTAGAGGAGAAAAAAGGTTACAGTGGGTGTTTTTTCTACGTGCAAGCTCAGGAGAAATAGGGTCGTTGGATTGCCCGTGGATACTCATTTCGGAGTTTGGAGGTTTGAAGGTCCAGAAGAATCCGACAGTACAGAGTGGACAGGTGGCATACTTGTCGACACGGAGGTCAAACCTTTGTTGACCATTTCGGGGTTTCGTGAGTTGGAGAACTGAAAGCCTTATAGCGAGATTCACGAAATCATGAAAGGCGAAGTCCCGAAGTAGCGAAGGAATCTAAGTCGTTCACTGGAAGAAAGACACGTGTCATGAGATCCTCTCTATCAGGGATTCAGACATCGGAGATCAGAGGAGTAAGTCTCTTGACTTCACGAGTGGCGAGGTTGTGAGAAAATAGTAGTCGTCCATTTGAAAAGGACAGGTGGAAGAGATCCTGAGATTTTGTGAACTCGGAGGTTCGCAGGGTGAGGGCCCAAGAGTTGGGTGCTCCAAGTCGTGAAGTCACAAAATCGTGAGGAGCGAGGATAGTTGTTGGATCCAGGTCACGGGAGGACCGTTGGATCAGGAACCCTATCGCATTTTGCGCATTCGGGGGTTCGGAGGTTGAAAAGGGTCACTTTCGACTGCAGAAGTCGTGAAGTGCCGAGAGTCGAGGCATGAGTGTAGGTACATGGAAGAACATCAAGGTGGGGCCCATGTGACAGACAAGAAGACACATTTCTCCAGGAGGAAGGGAGTCAACACTCCGTTGACTTCTCGCTTCTCAGGAATTCGTAAGGTAAGAGCACAAAGGCACGACGTTGAAACTCGCAAAGGTGCGAGTGGCGAAAGGAGCTAGCGTTAAGCCTAGCCGGCGGTCACGCGTAGAGGGCGTTGACGAAAGAAGAGCTATACCCATTTCGCGATCTCAGGTATTGTGAGATTGGAGGAGGAAGAGTCAGATTTTCAACTTATGAACTCGCGAGTTGCGAGTTGCGAAAAAGGACCTGTGGATTGATTTGAAAGTAGATTTCAGCAGGGAATCCGAAAGATTCGATCCGACTCAAAGGGGTTAAGAATGATCCTGTGAGCAGATCTTAGCCTGAGGGATGATAGGTCTGCATCAGTGTGTTATCAAATCATAGAAAGATTTATTTTCTTTCTGTAGCAGGAAAAATAAAGATTCACCATGTCGCCGAGAATAAGAGATAGGAAAACACCTGATCCACCAGAGGAAAGGGAAATGCCAAGAGGAAGGGGTAGGCAGGTACCAAATCCAGCCATGGAAAGAGAGATGCATGACATACGTGCCAAACTCATGGACATGGAGACAGCACAGAGGCACACAGCTGGTGTTGGAGATGTCAGTGATTCTGAAAGTGAAGACGAAGCTGGACATGAAAGAGAAGAAGTCACAGCAGAGGATGCAGCAAATGAACGCCTACTTAGGGTTGTTGCAAGAATGGGTGCTAGAGAAAAAATGGATATTCCAGTATATGAAGGAAACCTGGATGTTGAAGAGATTCTAGACTGGATTAGAGCTCTGGACACATATTTTGACTATGAAGATGTCGAGGAAGACAAAAAGGTCAAACATGTTGTCACAAGACTTAAAGGACATGCAACATTGTGGTGGGGTGAGCTACAAGCTGATAGGCACTGCAAAGGCAAGCAAAAGATCAAGAGTTGGGATAGGATGATCGCGAAGATGAAGGCAAAATTCATTCCCAGGGATTACCAAATTACTCTATTTCGAAGAATGCAGAATTTGAGATAGAAGTTGATGTCAGTGAAGGAATATACTGAAGAATTCTACAGGTTGAGCATCAGGGCAGGTCATCGCAAAAGTGATGATGAAAAAGTTTCTAGGTACATGAATGATCTGAGATACGACATTCAGGATGACATGAGCATGATGACCATCCAAACAGTGGAATATGCTTATCAGATGGCTCTAAAGGCTAAAGAGAAGCTGAGATGAAAACAAGGTCAAAGAGGCTGAGGCAGAAGTCATCCCAGAGAAAAATCAGTTGCCCAGAATAGAAATCAGAAACCCAAGGAATACTGGAAGAAACCTCAGACTCAAACTAAGAGAGGTGGAAGCTCACAGAGAGGGAAACATACCGAACAGAGAGGTCAGTACACTAATGGAAACATTTTTCCTTGTACCAGAGGTAGAGGAAGAGGAAGAGGTGGAGTGGTAAAATGCTTCACATGCTCAAACAATGGACACAAATCTTATTAATGTCCAGATAAGAATAAAGAAGGTGGTGAGACTCACATTGCCGAAGCACAGAGGTGGAATGTTGAGGAAGAAGATGTTGAAGGTGGAATATCGTTGATGATGCGAAAAGTTCTCTTAACGCCGGAGAAGGAGGTGGAGAGTTCGGTCCAAAGGAACAGACTTTTTCGGACCGCTTGGTAAGGTGGAAGGGACATCCAGTTGAAGATGCCAACTGGGAGGATGAAGCAGAGATCCAGAAGCATGGACAAACTGTACGAGAGCTCATGGATAGGAGCCCATGAAAATTTTCAAGTGAGGGAGTATGATGCAGGAGCATCGCCAACAACAAGCGAGCGTGGGGCAAGCGCCAATGCATTTTGACACATAATGAATTGTTTGAAATGTTTTGAAGTTGGATACGCAAAACATAAATGAAACAATTAAGAAAGGGCGTACTTGTAGATTATAACCAGACCTTGAGCGTCCCACTCTCGTCTGAAGGACTAAGAGGGATTTATGCTAGTAAATGTAAGTAGGTAGCTTTGAATTCTTAGATTAGACAGTTTTAGGAACCAAAGGGAAAACAGATATAGACACCCTCACTTGTATCATTGTAACATTAGCAGCATAATCAATCAAGAGAGAATAGAGAAGAAGCGAAGAGCTGTGTAGAGTAAAAACCCATGTACAGAAATTCTAGATTAATACAAAGACCTTTAGTTCAGACTCATGGTGTCAAATTGCTTTCTATGTTGTACATGTTGATTGATATATGCTTGTTTACTCTCTGTTATGCATTTGCTTTGATACGTGAATGCATGATTTCATATTTAATGTATGAAATCTGAAGAGCGGGAGAGTAAAGAATGAGTTTCAATTGTTTCTCTGTCTGAGCAAGAGTTTTTCCTGCAAGGAGTGCAGTGAAATTGTCCGCAAGGTGTGCATTGACAGAAGTCAGAGTTCGTCTCTGCAAGCTCAGGAGGGATAACATTGTTCTCATTCTTGCAGAGTTGCGAGTTAAGCACAGGAGCCATGCAAGGAGTGCGTAGGCCGAGTGAAGTCTCAGAGTTACATCCTGAGCGAAATTGTTGAAAGACTGTTGTTTCAAGGAGTGCGCAGAGTCGAAGAGGTTCAAATACTTGGAAGTATTTGAATAATTTCCATAAGGAGTGCGCGCAGGAGTATTTTTTTGAAGACTCGAGTTGTGGAGAAAGCTCAAGAGGGATAGGATCTTCGAAGCCATCGAAGAAAAGCTCAGGAGGTTTAGTACCTTGAAGCGTTCAAAGGGGAGGCATTGCAAAGTTACTTGTAAGAAGATAAGTTCAGTAAGGGGATACCGTGTTCATTTTGCAGGAGTTGTCAAGGAAGCTTTGGATGGTTGGAATTCTCCGTGGAGAATTCACGAAGTTCCGAGAACCGTCAGATCTTGTAGAGGAGAAAAAAGGTTACGGTGGGTGTTTTTTCTACGTGCAAGCTCAGGAGAAATAGGGTCGTTGGATTGCCCGTGGATACTCATTTTGGAGTTTGGAGGTTTGAAGGTGCAGAAGAATATGACAGTAAAGAGTGGACAGGTGGCGTACTTGTCGACACGGAGGTCAAACCTTTGTTGACCATTTCGGGGTTTCGTGAGTTGGAGAACCGAAAGCCTTGTAGTGAGATTCACGAAATTGCAAAAGGCGAAGTCCTGAAGTAGAAAAGGAATCTGAGTCATTCGCTGGAAGAAGGACACATGTCATGAGATCCTCTCTATCGGGGATTCAGACATTGGAGATCAGAGGAGGAAGTCTCTTGACTTCGTGAGTGGCGAGGTCACGAGAAAATAGCAGTCATCCATTCGAAAAGGACAGGTGGTAGAGATCTAGATATTTCATGAACTCGGAGGTTCGCAGGGTGAGATCCCAAGAGTTGGGTGCTCTGAGTCATGAAGTCACGAGGAGAGAGGATAGCCATCAGATCTAGGTCACGGGAGGACCGTTGGATTAGGAACCCCATCGCATTCCATGCATTCGGGGGTTCGGAGGTTGAAAAGGGTCACTTTCGACTACAAAGTCGCGAAGTGTCGAGAGTCGAGGCATGAGTGTAGGTATGTGGCAGAACCTCAAGGTGGGGCCTGTGTGATAGACAGGCGGACACATGTCACTAGGAGGAAGGGAGTCAACACTCCATTGATTTCTCACTTCTCGGGAATTTGTAAGGTAAGAGCACGAAGGCACGGTGTTGAAATTCGCGAAGGTGTGAGTGGCGAAAGGAGCTAGTGTTAAGCCTAACTGATGGTCACGCATAGAGGGCATTGACAAAAGAAGAGCTATACCCATTTTTCGATATTGGGTATCGCGATATTGGAGGAGGAAGAGTCATAGTTTCAACTTACGAACTCGCAAGTTGCGAGTTGCGAAAAAGGACCTGTGGATTTATTTGAAAGTAGATTCCAGTAGGGAATCTGAAAGAGTCGATCCGGCTCGAAGGGGTTAAGAACGATCCTGTGAGCGGATCTCGGCCTGAGGGCTAATAGGTCTGCGTCAGTCGCTATTCTGATCATTACATCTTTGAGTTCTCCCATGACTTTGACCTGGGTTATGTCTAGTTGTATTACATGTTTATCGCTTTTGAGAGGAATGACATTTATTTTTTTTCAAATAGACAAGGGCATAACATTGGAAGATGCTCCTGAATCGACCAGACAATTGTGGAGGTTCCTATTGAAAACTTCAAACGTTAAAAGGAACAGTGGGACAAAAGGTTTTCCCTTCTTATCTTTTGAGCAGGTGTTTACAGTTGGCTTATTTACTAGATCTGTGGGAGTTAGATTTATTTCATAATCATTGCTCGTTGCAGGGTTTTCTATTGATCTCAAAGATTGTATAAGAAAGAAGTATTTTTGCTGAGGGATTCTACATATGTCCATAATTGATATATTAACCTTCAACTTCTTCAAATCTTCAACTACGTTGTAATCCTGTTTGGGTGATTCTCGGGTATGGATGCTTATAGGGTTCTTACGGGGAGAAAAAGGTGCTTTCGAGTGATCAGGAGTGGACCTTCCCCCCAACGTTTGGGTAGTAGTAAGGTTGTTTGAGATAGGTTGACCTTTAATTCGCGTTTTCATCACCAAGACCTCTGCGCGTGGTTCTTGATACTCAAATAAGTTGTTGGAAGGCATGATTAGGTCAGGATCCCATATCAGCATGGTTGTATCTTCTGGTGGATCAATCTCTTCCTAATCAACAACATTCATAACTGAACCTCTTGGTTGTTTGGTCAGGGAGACTTCGTCTAGAAACTGATTGGCCATCAAATTCATGGCATGCACCCATTAAAGGCAGTCTCTTTCAAAGTGGTTTTCTTGGTGATAAGTACAGAAAGAATCAAATGCTACATTTCCCAAATTGATATTTAAGTTAGTTGGGGGGGATTCAATTGCTTTGAACGGTGGGTTCCTTTTAAAGAAAGGCTTATAGGGCCTTTGGCCTTGGTTTCCCTCCCCGACACTTATTTTCATGTCTATTATTTCGTTGGATAACTTCTTAACCATGTGTTGTATGTCCTCTATGTCCCCACTTCCCTTTTCAGAAGCTTGTTTTGCTTGTTTCCCTAGGGGTCTAGTGAGCAATAGCCCTCTCTAGGGAGGGGGTCGAGCTTCTTTATTGACTAAGGAGACCTGACTCTCTTTGCATCCTTTCATTTGGAATTCAATCATTTTGGATTCTTCAAAATTCTTAGCTAGGGTTAGTTTGGCAGCCCTCTTCACAAACATGGAAATAGAAGCTGGGAGGCAATTAGCCTATACTTCGATTTGCAATTCCTGAGTAGGTTTAGCTTCGGGATGGAATTTTTTTAAGATGGTGGTGAATATTTGATTAAAGTCTTTGACCCTTTCCTTTGAACTCATGGTGGTGGCAAATAAATCAGCCATCAGAGCTCTCGTAGTAGTCTCCTCTGCAAATTTATATAAAAAATCCTTCTGGAACTTTGTCCAGCTAGTTATAGATACTACAGGCAGATTAAAATACCACATGGAAGTTGAATTCTCAAACGTACAGGGGAATATCATGCATACTACGTCTTCATGTTGGACATTCATAATTCTGATCGCTAGTATGAATTTCTTGATATGATCTTCAGGCAATCCTGAGGTCTCGGGGTCGAACTTAGGGAGTAACTTCTCAGGATGTTAGGGAATATTATGTACTCGTCCTGGGATGGACAAAGCATCTCTGGCCAACCAAGTTTGGTTGTTCTCAGGTGGGTTCCCCCTTTCTCCATCATGGTCATTGTTGTCTTTCATATCTTCGGATCCCGAGTTAAATTCTTCTTCTTCCAAAAAATCGCCTGGCTCAAAGACGTCGTCGGCTAGCATTTTGGTGATTAGATTAAGAGGGTGTTCGATTTCAGTGATTGAAAAATCTATTAGGTCTTCTACTGTGTGAAAAAAAACCTGGTCGGGGTTTTCGACCACCGGTTTGCTTATTTTTTGTCTTCAAGGAAGTATCGGAGCTAAGGGCAACGCATTGATCTGTCAAGCGTATGCTCTTGTGATTATTCTTAATTAATTTAATTCCTCGTGAGGAAGAGCATAAGGTATATCAGGGAACAAGCGTTATTCCTCAAGCTGGGGTGAGTCACTCATTTCAGGAGTACTTAGTGTGTGTGGGTTGTCTTGGGAATGACTAGCCATGCATGTGGGTTGTTTTGAATCTACAGGTTGTCTGAAATATTATATGGAATATGTATTCATCCATTCATTCTGCAGGTCCTCATTCTAGAACCAATTCTATTGATGGGTCCTATATCCCTTTAGTTCAACAGAAGGAACCAAACCCGCCACCGAGGCCCAGCTAGACTCTGCAATGTTTAATAGTGGAATGGTTCTCCATATCTTGAAATCTGGCCAATTAATTGATGGGCTTTATGTTTTCTTGTGAAGGCCTCTCCTTCGGTTTGGATATTCTCTTTTTGTATTTTCTTTTTGGTGTGACTGGTATAAGATGGAAAGATAGTATAAACCAACTAGGCAACAAATGGGAACAAACTTAAACTACTGGAGAAGAGGCTGGGTTTGGGATAACCCTTACACCCTAGCATGCAGACAATGATCGTATACCATAGGCCTAGTACTAATACATTAACCATGTGAATATTCCAATCACTGACTGAGAAATGATTTATCAGAAGAAAACATGCATGTGATAAACAACGGTAAGAAAAATAATTCACTCATCTCTAATCATCAATCACATAATAACACAAAGATTAATTTTCATCATTAAAGAAAGAACTGTAGAACATTGCATCAGATAACTTATCAATAGATTTAATAGCTCTTACTCGTTACTGCATCCATTCATGAGAAAGAATAGGAAATAGTTCTTTTCCACATCCAATCATACACGCATTTGATGAAAACATAAACTTGTCTCTGGTCCAGAAGGACTTCTCAATTAAAGGTAGCTCCAAAATAATTCTTAACAAAACCATCAACCCTTAACTAATTGGTTGATGCTCTTATTTATAACATAAAATTAACTGAAAATAACAGCTAAAGTGCAAATAAGTAAAAACAAATTTGCCACGTGGCGTTCTCTCCTATCAGTTTGTCTAGGAGCCATCTCAAGATATCACTTTAAATAGGTGATTCCTCTCCTACTCCGACCAATCGATGAACAACTCCTCACAGGTGTAGGCATACAGAAATTTGTGTTTTTTCATCGAGGTCGTGTAAATCTCTCTTATCTCTACCGCATGTGCCCGATACTTGACCAGACTGGCACTTAATTGTTGCAGAATAGCCCGAGATTTGATCGGGTGTTCCATAAAATGTCACACCTGACCTGGCTCTCTTGTGTGTATCACCTTTTCTATCTCTTCGGCCCATGATGAATCTTTTTCGGTATGTGATTTGATTATGTCGCGCAAGTTGACGAAGTCGTCGGGCATGCCAAACTCTAGGAGTCCAATAACCTTCATTGCCATGTTGATTTTGACCCAGTTTCTCTCGCATATGGCCCATTTCTCTTGGATTTCTCGGTGAGGTTCCCGAGCCATTTTTTCCCAATACTCGCTCGCTTTCCTTATGCGATCAAGACTGCTTTCATTCAACACCTGAATGTTGTGTTCTTCTTTATCTCGACCCTGTTGGACTGTACCAATGTAGTCGACTCTCTCTATGGATTGTTGCACTTTCTCGTACCACCGCTCCATATCTTTGCACGTCGTGAGTGCCATGAGGCTGTCTTCTTGGAGCTCAGCTATTCTTGCAGTGAATAAATGTCACTTGTCTGTGAACTTGTTATAGGCCTTCTTGAAATCACTCCTTGGACCTTAGGTACACCGCGACTTGTGTGGTGTCCTGATAGTACTTAGCCAAGTGGAACAAATGTTCTAGTTATTTTAGGGTGGTAGCCAGCACTTTTTCATCTCTCTTAGCTCTGTCCAGGGTGTCATATGTGATTTCCATCCCTGCGTCGATGAGCTTAGACGTCTTAGCATGTTCTGTGTTGATCAGATTTTCCTTTGTAGTGATGAGGATGGAGCGATCTAAAGTGATTCTCCTCTTCTTGGTGGTCCTTTTGACGATAGCCTTTATTTTCCTATCATAAGCTATGGCATGTATGTCGGCTACTTCATCCACAAATTCGGGAATTTGTTGATCTCCCCAGGTGAGTGTATTTCCCATACTTCTGGTGGTATATACTTGTTCAAGATTGGGTTCTTGAACTGCCTCATTATGCTCTGAAGGCTCGGATTTTGTTTTTCGCTCATCGAGGTTTTGAGTATCGATTGAAATAGGTGTGTCAGGGATAGACTTGATACTTACTTGTTTATCGGTCATTGAAATGTCAATTTCTTTTGCGGGACTCCTTCCTCTGGCTCGCCTGACCCCGGCTCATCCCTTGGACTGTTCACTTGGGTCTCCGACGCATCAGGTATTTTAGTGTCTAGGACACTCTTGGCTTCCTTTTCTTTCTGCGGGACCTCCTGGGTTTGGACCTCAAGAACATGAGAAGATGTCTTCTCAAGTCCATTTTCTTCTTCGATACGCACAGGGGTCCCAAGAGATACTTTTGGGCTCTCATCATCATCATAGATTTTAATTAACTCACGGGGGGGGGGGGGGGGTTGATGCACTTGTTCCCTGATATCTTGAATGTCTCCATCTGAGATGAAACACCTGTTGGCGATCTATCTGGTGGCATTGTGAATTCAGGTTCATCTAACTCGGCGATTTCATCGATGTCTATCAGTTCAGGGACGCTTGGTTCTATATGGCTTCCATCCGAGCTGTCGACAGGGAGAACTGACATCCTGATGAGGTTCGGGTTATCTTGCACCTGATCCATTATCTGTTGGGCCTGTTCATACATGAGTAACCCTCTCTCCCGCGCATCCTGAGCCTCGGGGAAATTTCTTTCTTGTATCGGGGATACTAGGGAAATCTCTGTTTTTTTGGCCGCTACCATTTCCTCTCTGGCTCTGAGGGCCTCTTGACCTATTTGTTATAGAATCATTTTCTATTCATCCAGGATCATGGCTTTGAACCTAGTCATCTTAGGGTCAGCCATCCTTCCTACAACTTCATCCCAATCCTGAGCATTTTCAGTGAAGACCTCGTCCTCAAATTTTCCATGGGTGTACGGCTAGCAAGACAACACTTGAGATGCATGTTTGAGGACTAGACCTTTTGGTTCATGTTTGTGAAAATGGTTATTCTGGAATCAGAACTCTAATTGACTCAATCCTTCTTGCTTATCTTGGGTGGTGTCTTTTACTAGGTAGAAACCTATATGGAATCCGTAAGGTATAAATGCTTGTTTCTTATCTTTCACCAGGGAAGCATTGTATCCTTATAGGATAGTCTGGTAGCATATATCCTCTACCACTAGTCGATCAGGAACATGCATAGGTAAAAGGTGTGGTGCCCCAGTGGCCTCGAAAACCCTGATATACCAGTGACCAACTCTTGATATCATCTTTTTGTCCACAGCCGATAGTCTTAGACATTCTTTCTTGAAAAGAATGAAATGAATGTGGGCAATGAATTCATCATAGATGAGGGAGTAGGATTTTTTGTACCTGTTCCCCCATAAAATGCTGAAATATACATGGACCAGGAGTTCCGAGACGTGCCAACTCAATTTCATTCTGGCAAAAAAAAATTTGGCACAGATGATGTCCAATAAATAAGAATCCATGTAGAAGGATGGAATATCCTTCTTTCGACGTCTGAGCCTGTTGTATGTGTTAGGACCACACAATGTACCCTTTTTGCCCATACTTTTTGTCATTATTATATCCTTGATCACCTGTATTTAGACTCATATTATCACTTCATCTGATCATTCCAAGGTATATAACGTCCTTTCTCATTTCTACACGTTTAATTTGTTTTGCATGATATTTTACATTACTCTCGTACTAAACTATTGATTAGAAGTGCATAAGTATCCATAACTGCAGATTAGCATTTGAGGCCTGTGCTGAAACACAGAACTGTCCTGATGCTGAAACACGGAGTTGCTACACAGCCCGAGGTCGCATATGCCGAAACACGAAGCTGCTACACAGTCCGAGGTCGCATATGCCGAAACACGGAGCTGCTATACAGATCGAGGACACAGATGCTGAAACACGGAGCTGTCACACAGTCAGAATTGCAAATGCTGAAACACAAGACGTTACAGTTAACGGTCAAGGCCGACACAATCAAGAGCGCAATTCACGTGGCTGAAACAGCCCGTGAATTGCGATGCTGAAATAGCATCAGCAGCAATGAAGGAGTTGTTACACTAGCCGTAACAACAATACCTCGTTCAACTCCTGTAACAGCAATCAGTTGCGTAAGAATAGGACATCCTATGCTGATTTAGAAAGAAGATCTTATTTAGGATAGGATTCAGATATGCTTTGTAATGATTGTATCGAAGGGATTTCCTCTTTAAATTCAGGGGAAATCACCATTCGGGAGGGCAAGTTTTGATACATTGAAGCAACTCCAGAGAAGCGGGACGTATCGTATTCTTTCAATTTGTAATGTGACATTTCGACAGATGAATATAAAACTGCTCTGAGCATTCTTCTCTAGCTTTTCGTTCAGGGGAATCTTGTGAGAAGGGAGGGCCCACCTTCATCACAAGATTCACCCATTAGATAGAAGTGTGCTAGTATAATTTTTGTTTACGTTTTGTTTAACTATCGTTTGTTGAAACACTGTTTTAATGAATTCTGCTTTGTTGAAACACGACTGACTCTGCCTTAGTTAATGAATGAAATTCATAATTTTCTTTATCAATCTTGTGTGATGATTTTGTAAGGCTAGCAGGGAATTCGTTAAGGGTCCTTGCTCGGACAGAAAGGGATCAACACATCATACCCTCTGTAGAATTCATTTCCTGTTGCAAGTGTGCTAGCCAGAGATTTGGTTAAAGTGTTCCTGCTCAGACAGAAAGGGACTACAACACCTTGCCTTCTGTAGATTTCCTTTGCCTTTGAGTTAGCCAGAGATTTGGTCAAAGTGTTCTTGCTCAGACAGAAAGGGACTACAACACCTTATTTCCTGTAGATTTCCTTTATCCCTGCAAGTGTGCTAGCCAGAGATTTGGTTAAAGTGTTCCTGCTCAGACAGAAAGGAACTACAACACCTGGTCTTCTGTAGATTTCCTTTTCCTTTGCAAGTGTGTTGGTCTGGGATTGGATTAAGGGTTCCTACTCAGAAAGGAAAGAACCAAAGCATCTTGTTCTCTGTAGACTTTCCTTGGTGTTAGCTAGAACCGGGTTAGAGATCCCTGCTCAGAAAGAAAGGAATCAGACTGCCCTATTCTCTGTAGACCTCAACTTCACAAGTGTGCTAAAACAGAAGTAAGGCTCAAGGCTCCTGCTTAAACAGAAAGGAACTAAGTGCTTTGTTTTCTATTAAATAGAGTTAATTGTTTTCTGCATTATTGTTTTCATGAAAGAGTGTTAATACTGAAGTCTCTGTTTGAGAGTAAGGGTCATGTTCTCTTATTGCAGAATAGTTGTTCTTTTCCATTGCAAGTATTATTTTAATGTAATCCAGGATTCTTAGATTGATCTTCAAGGAATGCAATAGGGAGATTACTTTCCTGTGAATTAATTCAGAGCTTCAGTTCATTCAAGCAAGTATAGTTAGTATGGATTTCTTTACTACAACACTAGATTGCTTTTGGGATTGAGCATATACTGTGCGTGGCTATCTTTGAAACAAAAGACTTCCCTGGGTTGATAATTTATGTTTCACTTGGTTGTTTAAAATTAATTAAGAAATTATAGTGACCAACAGTATGCAAATGCTCACTACTTGGAAATGATGGAACCCTAGTTAAAACCTCTCCCAGAAATGGCTACAGTATAAGCTAGAGGCATCCAAGCCTCTGAAAAATTGGAGCAATATTTCTCCCCATACAATCGGTAGATGAGGGCCATTAGATAGATGTACGACTCCCTTAAGTTGGTCATTTGGTACCAATCGAAGGTTCGATTGGTGTAATTTTTATCCTCTCACCACCATGAATCCATCACTCGGGCAGTGTTTTGGTGCTCATAAAAGTTGATGATGAAATCGGTGTTCAGTGCTCTTCCGGGTCTCTGAGCTTGTAATAATTCTACACCTCTACCGGAAGGAAAACCCCGACACAATTGCCATTGTCGTTGTTGATCAGGCACTTTTGTGTGTCTGTGTGGTCGATGATCCATTGCAACAGTTCTATACAGGGGAACACTGGGGCCCTTCTCACTACCATGTGCAGGTATGACAGTTAGATATTTGGAAAAACTTCATCGTCAATCTTTCTCATGTCGGGGTCGTTGTGTGCAGTATATTCTGAGAATTCTTTCCGGGTGATATTCTTGAAGAGTTCTCCCCAGTGCAGAAGTACCACCTTGCCCCCTATGTTTTCCTTTGTGTCTCCAAAGGCCAGAGGTTGAGTGAAAATCTTCTTGTTGGATGTTTTGATGACTAGTTCCAGCCTCGGACCAAATTCTAATTTTTTTGTTGGCCCTGGGGATGAGCCTTCTCCCACCTCTAGTTCCTTTAGCTTAGGTGCTCTCGGTGATCGCCTAGTGTTTGGATTTCTTGGAGGCATTTTTCCTGTAAATCGAAATAAAAAATATTTTAGGGCCTGTGTACAGAGCGAAATTGGATATTAATGTATATCTGGAGTGAAAACACAGAAAATCCAGACTGGTACATACCTGTAACGCTTCCTAAAATTTGTAGTTTGATACTCACGGAGGGCATGGAATCTTTTGAATTGCTCGTCTCACTCCTATGGATGCTCTAAAAATCCTTTGCATGTAGAATGATCTTTTTTACAATGGCTCAAGAATATTTAACGGGGAAGAACTTACCAGTCATATCAGCCAATTAGTTTGGGTGATGAGTGAAATTCAAACGAATCTACCATCGAATCTTTGTAATTTAATTCATCATGGGTTGACGGCAGAGGCACAAAGGGTGATGTGTTGTATTGGTAAATTCAAACGGTCCTTTTGATTTGTGCATGAATTAGCAACTAAGGCCAGATTTGGAATTAATTAGTCCCTTAAATGCCTCGAATTGCAACATATATAGCGCTAAAACGTCCCATTGTGTCGCTTTCCTAGTGGGTGGATCAGGTATTGGCAAGGTGGTATGAGTGTTTTCATTGATATTCTTCCATGAAAAACCTCTGATGCCAATTGGCTTCGTCGTACGGATCTGACAAGGCACAACTGGATCAGGATATGTGGCATTGAAGACCGGTGACTTAACTCGCGAGTATTAGTCAGAGTCGAGACTTTCCTCTAGTTGTGCATTCTTAAACGAAACTTGGGATCACCGATGCCACAACGGAGTCGGGGATCGGCGATCGGGGGAAAACCTATTGCATAATTTCCTTTGTGTTAGTGTCCTCAAAACTCCTGATGCCAAAATGTTTCAGAAGTCGGCAATCGGAGGAAAATTTTTAGCGTGGTCCGAATGTTCGTCATGGTTTGGTCTTCTCCAATTTTGCTAAGCGTGTCGAGTATCAGCTATCGAAGATATCCTTGTGTGACTCTTGTGAAAAAGAAAAATTCCTTCTGCCGATGCCAGTGAAGATCGACGCTCGACAACTGCAGTTTATTCGAATGATTTTCTTTCATCTTTGAATTCCTTTCAATGTCGAATCTTTGAGCACATCGAGGGAAAGTGTTTTGGCTGTTGATTCCTTATTTAAGTATTCAATATTTTTAATTCATGGGTTTTCATAGATTCAAGAAAACTTTGAAAGACTTAATAAGAGTCAAAAATGATAAGAAAAGGCAACATTTTTTACAATGAAGTTGAATTAGATAGTGAAAAAGATCAAGTGGTACCCAAAAAGTAAAATTAGACATGATTTTTAGGGTGTGTTGAGTGCTCAACAGACCCCTAATATAACATCAACACCTCCCATTTGTATTTCTATCATTGGACTATCCAATAAAATACTCCCCCATAGTGAGAATAAAATTATGGCACTTCCCTTAATAATTTATGGTGCCTCCATCTGCAATCATTATTTGAAATTCTGGTGTTGGATATATAAAGGAACTTGGATAATTTATTGATAATGAAGTTATGGTACTACTAGAATCAACTGACAATATTACCTTTTTCTTTGATATATACTTCTATCTTGAGAGGTTGAGGAGTGTTAATGCCTGCCAAAGCATGACAATACATGGTTGGAGTAGTCTCGTCTCTTTCTTGAGAGGGTTCCATTTATGATCTTCTTCATCTTCACAATCTATGTAGAATAATTTATTCTCACTACACTTATGCCCTTTACTATATTTTCTATCACAATTGAAATATAGCCCCTTTGTTCTTCTTTCATCTATTTTTTGAGGTGTCAACCTTCTAGGTTGATTGAGGTTAGGAGTAGTAACATGGTCCTCTCTATAGATGTTAGGGGAAACCTCTCTAGTAGCCATATTTTTTATTTCAACTTTCCTTGCCATAACAGAAGCATTATCCAATGATTTAGGCTCAAAGAGATGTAAGTCAAGTTGAAGGTTTTCCTTTAAACTACCCATAAAGAGATCCAACAAATTTTCTTCTAGAATGTTCTTCACTCTAAGACACAACATTTGAAAGTATTGAATGTGCTCTATAACTAGACCTCTTTTCCTTATATTTATCAGCTAGATAAATAGTGTTTTGCTCTTAATATCCCCATAATGTGTTATTAATTCATCCATAAAAACAAGAAAAAGGACAATAGAGTCATTTTTACCATCACAAATCCATTGGTACCACACAATTTGATCAAGTTCTATGTACAAGGATGTAATAGTTATCTTTTGTAAATTTGGAACTTGGTGTAGATCAAATAATTTATCCATATGAAATATCCATGTTATTGGATCGTTACCATCAAACTTTCTCATATCAATCTTGGGAATGAAGTGGTTCTTCGGTCTTAAGTTGAACCCTCGATGATGTGGATCTTGGAGTGATGAATGATTAGTCTAGGACTCAAACCTCTTGTTCTCCAATTGTGTTTCACATTTCACAATATGCTACCAGTTCCCAACCATTTTGTTTTCTTTATCTTCTTCTTGTGGAGGTGAATTAAGCATATGGAAAAGTATTAGCTCATTCAAAATTCCCTGCTTCATGTCTTTGAGATTATATTTGACATTTTCTTTTATTTAATTTTTAAATTCTTCAAAACATCTTTATCTTATCATATCTACAATGTCAACCTTCTTTACCATATTATCTTTTAAGTTGAAATTTGCTCTCCAAACATGGAAATCCTAAATTCCACCTCATGATTATCTTCTAGTGCCAATGATGAGCTCCTATGAGATTTAATGGGTGTAAAATTTTTTGCATAACTCTTTGCCACGTGAGCCAAAAAATAATATTTACCTAAAATTATCCTCTTTTTCTATTTATCACACTTTTTGAATCACACAAAACAAAGCTTCTAGTAAAAAATAATGTTAATTTCAAGTTAGCATACCTTTTAAGACCTTGATTATTAAATTGTCTCATTGATCGACCTTTCTCCTAATGCATATCTAAAATTTCAAACTCTCTAAGTATGAAATTTTGGCCTATAATATATTGATATGACCTCTCTACAATGCCATGTGTTTGACCAAATTCCAAAGTTGCAATTGAAAGCTATGATACCATTCTCTAAACTTGTTGATTTTGGTCCTTTCAGGAGAGTGAACTTGTACAACTTTCCACGTGTCCAATTTTTTAGTTAAACTTATGAATTTTGGTTCAAAAATACGAAGGTTTGTCCCCTTTCTAATGAAACTAGTTTCACTCAATTTGGACCTCGGTAGAGTCAAATGTAACCATTTTACCAAGAACATTTGTTTGAGACTAGTTTGAGGACTAATCAAAAACTCTAACTCCCATAACTCGTAACCTTAGAAGTGATATACTATCTATAACTCAACTAATGTGCATTAGGTAGAATCCAATGCACCATAGTGGTGTTCTAGAGTGATCTGGACACACACCAGTAATTACGGGAGTAAATTGCCACCTGGTCTAGTCTCTCGGGCAGTTACGGGAGTGAACTGCCACCTATTCTGAGTTAAAATAAAGAATGGGCCCTAGCAATGAGGCCATGTTAGGTACCCAAATACAAAATATACACTGAAATAAATGAGGAAAGAGGGAAAAACTCATTGGAAAAACCCCCCCTCAAAGTACAATGTATGTAAAATGAAGAACTAGCAGTTGTTAGGCAATTGTGTCCTTCATTCCAAGATGGCTGTGCAGAGAATGGAACTTCTACTCAGTGAAGGCCTTCGTGAAGATGTTTGCAGTTTGTGTTGTTGAAGGACAAAATTGTAGGTCGATTATCCTCTCGTGTACTAAGTCTCAGATGTAGTGCATGTGGATCTCAATGTGCTTCATCCGATGCCTCTGAATTGGATCTCTGTAGAACTTCAGAGCGCTCTGGTTGTCACACCAGATGACGATCGGTCGATGAAACTGAATGCCCAACTTAGTGAGAAAATGTTGTAGCCACATAGCCTGAATTTTTATGTTAACTACCCCTCTGTACTCTGCATCGGTTGAAGATGTGAGATCGGAAGAACCTCGTAGAGAATGGAGTTTCTGCTCAGTGAAGGTCTTGGTGAAAATGTCAGTCGTCTGTTCTATTGAAGGATAGAACTATAAGTCGATGATCCCCTCATGTACTAAGTCCCATATGTAGTGCATGTGGATCTCGATGTGCTTCGTCCGCTGCCTTTGAACTAGATCTCTGCAAAACTTCAGAGTGCTCTGGTTGTCACACCAAATGACTATCAACAGATGAAACTGAATACCCAACTTAGTGAGAAAATGTTGTAGCCACATAGCCTGAATTTTTATGTTAACTACCCCTCTGTACTCTGCATCGATTGAAGATAGAGAAATAGAAGGTTGCTTCTTGCTTGACCAACAAATAGGCCTGGAACCAAGATTGAGCGAGTAACTAGATGTGGACTTGTGATCAATGTTATCACCATCCCATTCAGAATCAATGAACTCGATGATGTCCAATGTATATTATGTTGCATAATGAGTCCCAAAGGTGATGGTGCCATGTATGTATCGAAGGATATGCTTTGCAGCCTTCCAATGTAGCTCATGTGGCTCCTGCATGAACCTGGAGACTAATCCTACTGCATAAGAGAGGTTTGGTCTAGAGTGTGTGAGATACAACAAGCTCCCCGCTAGTTGTCTATACAGTGTGTTGTCAACCAGTGGAGTTTCCCCACCATCCTCAAGTCTGAATCCTCATAGGAAAGGAGTCGGGGCAGACTTGCAGTATGTCATGTGAAATCTCTCAAGGATATCTCGTGCATACTTGGCCTGAGACAATTTAATGCCTAATGCATCCTGACTAATCTCGAGTCCAAGGAAGAAATGTAGCAGACCCATGTCCATCATCAAGAACCTATCATGCATAATCCTCTTGACTGCAACAATCGTTGAAATCAAGCAACTGATGATCAACAAATTATCAACATACATAACTAGGAGTAGAAGTGAATCAATCATCCTAAGCATGTAAACATTTGGGTATGACTTACAACATACAAATTTCTGTGACAGCAGGGAGGAGACCATCTTGGAATAGGATTCCCTCATAACCTGCTTGAGGCCATAAAGAGACTTCTCTAGTCGACAGACCAAAGATGAATCCTACATAAATCACTGGGGCTGCTCCATATAGATCTCCTCAGAGAGATCGTCATGAAGAAATGCATTCTTCACATCTATTGGATGGACTTTCCATCCCTTAGTTGTCGCAAAGGCAAGTGTCAAACGTATGGAATCCATATTCGCTACTAGAGCGAAGGTCTCATCATAGTCAATGTCATGCACATGTTGAAAGCCTTTGGAAACTAGCCTAGATTTGTATCTTCTAACCTATCCATCCATTGCACTTTTGGTCTTGTAGAACCATCTGCACCTGACAAGTTTTCTTTCTGGAGGAAGGGGAACCAGATCCCAAGTCTGGTTCTCGAGGAGGGAGTTGTACTCCTCCTACAAGGTGGATTCCCAAAATACATTTCCAGCATCCTCACTATAGGAATGTGGATTTGAAGACTGAACTAAGAAAAGATGCATGGGTGGCATTGGTTCAGTGGAAGTGAGTGTAAGAGGAGGCTCCTCAAAATTATAACAATTCCTCCTAGTATCAGTTGGATCCCCAACAAGATCTATTGCATCCTGAAGAGTAGTCTTGGCCCACTTGGGCCTCTGCTCTGGCTCTACATCTGCATCTACATGCACTGACTCTGCATCTAAATGTACTAAATTTGTATCTAGATCAAATGAATCAGAACTCTCATATGAAGAAGAGTCGGCATGTGAATGCTTATAATCTTTGACATGTGGAAGAACAAAAGTGTTTACATGTGGTTGTTGAGGTACATGTGAGACACTGTCCTCGAATTGGACACTACACTCAATGATGAGATTGTCTAAGGAAATATCAATGAGTCTGTATCCCTTCACACCATCGGGGTATCCAACAAAGATACATTATGTGCTCTGTGGATCAGGTGCCTTCCTCTTCTCATAGAGAATCCTATCCCATGCATGTGAATCGAAAATACGAAAGTGGGTCACTTCCAGTTTGAGGCTGCTCCAAGCCTCGCAAGGGGTCTTATCCTTGACAAATCTATGGGGAGATCTATTTTGGATGTAGGTTGCACAATTAAGTGCTTCATCCCATAGTCTCTATGGTAGTGACTTTTCATGTAGCCTGCAAGATGCCATCTCTTTTAGAGATCTGTTTTTCTGCTCAACAACTATGTTTTGATGCAGAGTATAGGGAAATGTGTGTTGCAACTGAATCCCTGCCTCATGACAAATATTTTGGATCTCATGATTGACATACTCTCCCTTGTTATCAATTTAGAGGACTTTGATTTTCTTTCCTGATTGTGTCTCAACCAAAGCTTTGAAATCTTTGAGGTGTTGAAAGACCTATGATATTTTCCTGAGAAAGTAAATCCATGTGAAACATGAGAAATCATCAACAAAAATGAGAACAAATCTCTCTTTGTTGATTGATGGATGCAGAAAAGGACCCATGAGGTCACTATGAATCAGATCTAAAGGAGCGGAAGCTCTCTGAGTCTTTCCTTTGTCGAATTTCTCTTGAGGCTGTTTTCCAAGAACACATCCCTCACAGATTCCTTTGGAGAAATGGTTGTTTGGTCGACCATAAACCAATATTTTCTTGGTAAGTTGTTTCATATATCTGAAATTCAAAATCTCGAACCTTTCGTGCCATATCCCACTACTTTCATCAGCATGGGTAAGTAGTAAAGCAGGATTTGGTTCAATAAATTCATAATACAATCTAGATTGTTGATTTACCTTACCGATAGCAACCATGGAATTGGTTTGCATGTCATAGATGTCCAATTCATTTGGTGTGAATATGAATTTCTTTCCGGTGCCAAAATTCATCATATGATATATGGATAGAAGATTGACGGAAAGTATAGGAACGTGCAACACATTCTCAAAGCTTTCGTTGGTGAGTTCAATCCTTCCTTTTCTGGTGACCTCGAATAGAGAGTTCTCTCCCATCAGAATAGGAGGATATTTGCATGCATCCAATGAATAATAGACTTCTTTTGTGGAAGCTATGTGATGTGATCCTCTTGAATCTACGATCCAAGCATCAGGAGAGGAGTTCATGGAAATCAAGGCATGGCTAGAATTTCCTTTATTGGGATTCTAATCTTCTGGCTTATTCTTCTTGGAACCCTCGGGGATGCAATCTCCAAGGTTGTTTTGCTAAATTATTTGAGTCATTAGATCTATTTGTTTCTACATGCATACAAATTCTGGATGGAATCCTTTTTGGCAGTATGTGTATTTCTCTCCTTTTCTTCCCTTTCCACCTTTCGATCCAGAGGCATCGGTGAAGGGTTTTGAGTACCCTTCCTTCTTCAGATTTGCATGAGATTGAAGGGTTTTGAGTACCCTTCCTTCTTCAGATTTGCATGAGATTTCCTTTTGTCTTTATATTTATATTTATGATATTGATGGCTGCCATATTTCATAGTAACTACATGCGCCTTTGGACCTTTGATTTTTTCCATGTTGATGAGCTTGGTTTGCTCTTGTGTCAGGGATTCGATAAATTTCTCAAGAGAAAGCATCTTCTAGGTGGCTCCAGAGGAGAATTTGACTGAACGGAATGTGGATAAGAACACGGAGAATTCAGGACCAAGTTTGGAGAGAATGGTGAGAACCATTTGTTTCTCCTCCTTAGATTTATCAAACCCACAAGCTTTGAGTTGCGACAATAAATCCTTGAATTTTGTAAAGAAACCTTGGAGATTGTCGAAGCTTTTTGGATCCAAGGTGAGAAATTCCACCTCTAGCATATGTCCTCTTATATCATCATGTTTTCCAAAGAGCCCTTCCATGGTGGTCCATGCTTCATTGGGAGTTTTATAGGAAGATATGTGAAAAAGGAGATCGAGAGAGATGAGACTACAAATTGTTTTGATTGCTTCATCCATTTGATTTAGATACTTGGATTTTTCTATGGATGATGTTGATTCTATGTCTATATTCAAGGTTAACCTGTACAATCCTATGGTTCAGATATGTATGATTATTCTCTCCTTCCATGCAAAGTAATTGTAAGGTGTAAGAATGCATTATTTTGGGAATTCCATTTTTTCATTGTCTTCAATCTTTGGTACCTGCAAAAAAAAATGGTGTAGCTTTTTCTTAGTAGTCTGTCGGCTCTGATACCATGTAAATGTTTTGAAACTACACATAATAGATCTAGCTATAAAATACCACACACATTTTTAGAGATAAATTGAGAAAGAAGAAGCAAGAGAGAAAGAATGGAAGAATTCTCATTATCAGTAATGAATAATGAATAATTTACACATGGTATACTATGTATAACTCAACCAATGCACATAGGAGGAGAATCCAATGCACCATAGTGGTGGTCTAGAGTGATCTAGACACACACCAATAGTTACGGGAGTGAACTGCCACCTAGCTGAGTTAACTAGTCTACCAGT
>CBVK0102510345.1:0-11765 GCA_900067695.1 Picea abies
TTGCGGAGCTACAAATCAGATTTGGATGATGAAATTGATGAGGGCTTCTGGTTGAGGTACATGTTGAGTACATGGTTGAGACAAGTAGTTTATGAGTTGATGGGAAATATAAAAATCATCCTCGACTTAAAACTTCCATTCAATCATAAACAAATAAAAATATTCCTTGGACACACTGGATACTATTGGAAGTTTATTCAACATTATTCTGATATTAATTTTCCTATTGAAAAGCTACTAAAAAAAGAAGTGGAATTTCAATCGAGCTAGGAATGTAAGAGATCTTTTGAACTAGTAAAAAGAAAGTTGGTTGAAGCACCAATACTAATATTTCCTAACTGGTCCATAAAATTTCATGCACATGTCAATGCATCTAATGTTGTTTTCAATGCAGTTTTATCCCAACTGTATGATGAGATGGTCAACCATCCCAACACATATGCTAGCTATAAGCTAAATAAAGTAGAATGGAATTACTCGACAATGGACTGTGAAGCTTTAGTAATGATATTTTCCCTACAAAAATTCATACACTATCTCTTAGTGAATCCCTTTGTATTTTTCACTGATCATCAAGCTTTGAAATATTTAGTTAACAAACCAGTCCATCATGGTAATATTACTCTTCCAAGAATTCAAACTTTGAAATAGTAGTCTAACCAGGGAAGAAAAATCTCAGCCTGAATCACCTATCCTGACTAGATATAAGAGAAGATATGATAGGGATAGATTATGATCTACTAGAAACAAACTTATTCAAGGTGGAAAACCCCCCTAAAGAATTAGAGGAAATTGTGATTTTTCTAGAATATGAGGAAGCACCTAAGGACCTCCCAATCAATAAGTGAAATATCCTAGCAATGAAAGTTGCACCATTCACTCTTATGAATGGATACCTCTACAAATCACGACTAGATAATATTCTGCGAAGATGTGCACTAGAGCATGAATGAGAAGACATCATTTTTTAGGCACACACAAGACCAAAATGAGGGAAATTTCAAGCTAACATGACAGTTATAAAAATTCTTTAAGTCGCTCTTTGGTGGCCGACACTACATAAATATTGTCGAGAAAAAACAAATAAATGTGACAAGTGCCAGAGGATGGTATGAACATTATGGAAAAATGAAGTTTCTCTGCATTCAGTAAACCCAAATTTTCCATTTAAAATTTGGGCTATTGATTTCATCGGACCCTTCCAAACGAGAACCAAGAGGTTAGGAGAAAAGTACATAATTAAATTCGTCGATTATCTAACCAAATGGGCAAAAGTTAAACCAGTTGAGAATTGTGCAAAAGAAACAACTGCAAAATTTATTCATGGAAACATAATTACTGGATTGGGTTTCCCTCTAACAATAATCAGCGACCAAGGAACACACTTTATCAATAGCACAATTGAAGGACTACTCAAAAAGTTCCTAATCGATCATAGAAAAATGATTTTGTATCATCCACAAGCCAACAGAGAAGTTGAATCATTTAACAAAACCTCAAAAAGTTCCTAATCGATCATAGAAAAATGATTTTGTATCATCCACAGGCCAACAGAGTAGTCAAATTATTTAACAAAAACTGCACAAGGGGATAACTAAAATATGTGGACTAAATATAGATGACTAGGATGAGAAAGTCCCAATATTACTATGGGCTTATAAAAGAACATATGAAATATCAACTGGTCAAACAACATTCAAATTAGTTTATGGTCAAGAAGTTGTAATCCCACTACACTTCTATGCAATTGTAGGTTGTATAGCCCCCACCTTGGAGTTTGACCATAGAATTAACACGCGACAATGATTCTATCAACTAACTCAATTAGAAGAAGATAGAATGTTGGCACAACAACATCAAGAAATCCAAAAGAGTCAACAAAAATCCAGGCATGACTGACATATCAAAAAGAAGGACATAAACAAAGGAGACTTGGTATTAATATATGACATTCAGCTAAAAGGAAAACCAAGGAAATTAGAAACCGCATGGTTGGGACCATATGTGGTCGAGGAAATATGATCCACTAGAGAAATTAAAATAAAAACATGGCAAGGGAACCCTTTCAAAAAATTAATCAATGGGGCCCACTTGAAAATATATCGAACGTATCAACCTCAAGTCCTACTAGGGGGCCCACTTGAAAATATATCGAACGTATCAACCTCAAGTCCTACTAGTGAAAATATTTGTAAAGGTTCCACCAAGACTCGACTAGGTTGAAAACCTATTTGAATGACTTAAGTCAAAAAATGGAATAAAGGACAAAGAAAAATAAAAATAAAAAGGAAATGGAACCCATCAAAATATTCATTCGTGCCAAAATGAAGAGAAAAGAAATCAATATAGCGGGGAACAACTCATATAGTGACATGGACAAATGTGAAGCCACCAATCACTTTTAGGCCCATGACGAGGACACTATGACATCAAACAAAGGTACGAGGGAATATATCTCGCATAAAATGGATACACTGATAGACCAGTTGAAGATTGCACAACATCCAATAAGACAATTCGCCTTATATATCTGTACTATCTACATCTATGTACACCATCATTCACAGCCTATCAGGAATGGTGGTCATTGCCTACACACACAGTCACGCAAGCATGAGATTTTTGTAGATTGAAAATATCTTCACCTCCTTATTCGTCATCATAAAAAATGAATCAAGATTCTTTATAAGACAACCAATAGAACAAAGAAAACCATCCTAGAAATAGTTAAGTTTCCAAAATAGGCTATGTTGATGATGAGCATCACAAACGATGATCCACCTGAGCTTCCCCTCACTATGAGAGAAGCTAAATAACCATCTCGGATACAAAATTCATGAGGAGATATTCAAAATTGAGTAAAGGAAGGAATTTCCATTTGGGGCACCATTTGTTTAATCTTAAACATAGAGAGGCATTTACAAATCATTCCTAATGTCTAGTTATATCATTTGGCTACCTTGGAGCCATAGTAGATTCAAGGCATTGGTCATTGTTACCCTGCACTGGTGAAATATGGGGGCCGAGTAGAAAACGTTGGAGGTTCTTCCAAATAGCATGGACTCAAACCATTCCATGGTTGAGTACATATTTGAGGTCCATATCATTAAGCTTGGAATCCATGAAGACTGTGGACGTAGAAAAAAGAAAATAAATGTGAAAAGTACACAAGATTTGGTGCCATGGAAGACGAAGACATCCATGTTAAACCCAAATCATTCCATGGAAAAATATTATTCTTACACAGTAATATCAAATAAAAACAATTGAAAAGATGGAGTACAAGACCACTAGAGAAGAAAGAAATAGTTTGAAAAGCTACATTTTAAAAGGAAGTAACACTTGTAAGACAATATAAGGATTCCATTTTAATATCGACTGATTTGGGTGGATATCGGTGGCCACCCACCTATTCCAACTAGCCCAAAATAGTCTTGTGAGAATTTACTATTTTTAGCAGTTTTTTGGTTCCTAAACTTACGGGGCCATTTTGAAGGCCTAAATAAAGTTTTCTCGGGATCGAGAACCTAAATTAAATGTTAAGTCTCTAATTGAGCTACCAAAATTAATCTCCTTCACAATACCTTTCCAACGATTTATCATGCAACCCAAAAAAAGATCGTATGCCAAAGTTATGTCACGGGGAAGTTGATACACCAAACTACCCAAAACAGTGTCCATAAAATTATTGGCCTTTTATCTTCCAAGGTTAGAGTTTTTGGATTGTATTTATGTTAAAAATTCCTTTAGAGCATCATTGTAATCATCTTCTTGCAAATGTGAGTATCTATCACATCAATTCTCAGAGATAAGCTTCCACCATTCTAGCGAGTCTTGCACTCTGTATTTCTACAGTTTTGTACATTTCACTCATTAATAGAAATTGTGTATTACTGTATATTTGTGCCCCTTTTTATATTTCTGATATATATCTTTTATATTATTTTCTCTCTTCCAATATCTTTGTATATTTCTGTGTTATATCTCCTCTCTCATTTCATGTCAAAAATATTATGGATCAGTGGTATGAGAGCAAGCTACTCTTGATCATTTTTTAGTGCATGTCCCTAACGAGGTCCGAATATAGAAAGTTGGATCTCACACTTGTCTCTGTTGAGGAAAATCATTCTCACATGCCCAAGAAACCCTCCACGGCAGAAGAAAATAAAAAATATGGAGCATAATATTCTATCAATTTGTTACTTGAGCAAGCTCTCAAGTGACAGAGGGATGAAATGATGGAGATTTTTTCCCACGTCCTTCAATGCCTGTCAACATGAGAAGGCTCATATTCATCAATAAACCACTTTGGAAACACCTCTCCTTTCAAGGTACAAGTTAATGTTGATATTCCCATATTTTAAGGTCATATATATGTGGATGCCCTAGATAAATAGTTAAATATTCTAGAAGGTTATTTCTTTGTTCACAATTTTTCCAACTGGGAAAATATCACCTTCACAATCCTTAAGGATCAACCCCATTTCAAACATTGGTGTGAAACTTATTGGGAGAAAATTTCCACAAAGGAGTCTGGAATATATGGGGCCGATCCCACTTGGGATTTGTTTGTGGATGTAGTCAAGTAACAATATTACTATGTTGGAAACTATGAAGACCAGTACATGAGATGGACCACACTCCATAAAGAGAGGGGCCAAGTAGTGGCAGAGTTCACCAATAGCTTCCATACCTTGGGCACCAATATGGGTATTAAAGACTCAGAGCGACATTTGGTTCTAAAATACCACGGGGCTCTACATAGAGACATCCAAATTAAAATAGATTTTCTGGACATCTCATCACTAGGTGTTGCTTATCGATATGTTGTTAAAATCGAGAAGAAATTTAAGCACCAGAAAAAGTGGGAGTTTGAGTCTGCAAATACACAACAACCAAAGCATGATAAATATGGCCCCAACAAACAACCTCCCAAAAACCAGTCTAATCCACAAGAAAATAAGGGTCACAAAAAGAAGAAGGACATTGGAAAGTGGTACGATTTCCACAAATGCCCCTGGCACAACACCGATGAATGTCTCTCAAAACATTCATTCGTAGCCAAGATCAAATAAAAATATCCGAACCTAGATTCATAATCTAATTCAGAAAACACTAGAAAAAGACATATTATCGACGCAGAGTCGGCAGACCCCACTACTACTGTCATGATTGAAATAATTCAACCAGAAGAACCAATAGATCTTGAAGATGGGGAGAGCCTCTTCCATTCATAGATGTTGGTGAAGGGGACCCCATTTCATTTCATTGTTGATAGAGGAATCCAGAAGAGCCTCATCTCATTAGAGGTTGTTAAACAACTAGGATTGTCGACAACACCACACTTGCAACCATACAACATTGGGTGGCTTCTCCAGGGATGAGATCTATGTATCAACCAATAATATCACATATCCTATGGAATCCATTCCTTGAAGAATGAGGCATTGTGTGATGTTTCTCCTTTGGATGTCTGTGATGTTCTTTTGGGCCAACCATATATGTGGAAGCACCATGCTATTTATGATTCTCGACCCTGTAGTGTCATTCTTACTCTAGGGGGCCAAGTCTATAGGATACCAAATGTAGTTATAACTATTTTCCCACCTAAACAGTGCCGCAAGGTGGTATCTCATACTACAAAATTCAACCTCTTCACAGTCTATTCAAAAGGTGAACAAAAGAACACCATAACCACTGCAACCTCAGTCCAAGCACCTTATGTCCAGCAGAATCAAGTCGACAACATTGAAGCACAACACAAGGATTCCTTATGCACGTATCCATTTCATGTATCCAGAATGGTTAAAAAGGTCCAACCCTTCCAGCCACAGGTTCGTGATAGTCTTCAACAAGCTAAGCAACGCAACTTCTCCCACAAGGAAAGAAACTCATCTAGATGCAAATTTAGCAAATGATTTTCCCTCTCCCCCAAAAACTCAACGCAATGGAGATGATTGATTCCTAAGGAGGGAGGATTGATATAGGTGGATATCAGTGGACACCCACCTATTCCAACTGGCTCAAAACAGTCTTCTTGCAATTTACTATTTTTAGCATTTTTTTGGTTCCTAAAATTTCAGGGCCATTTTGAAGAC
Organism: Picea abies; assembly: GCA_900067695.1. NCBI lineage: Eukaryota > Viridiplantae > Streptophyta > Pinopsida > Pinales > Pinaceae > Picea > Picea abies. The sequence goes on from CBVK0102510345.1 coordinate 6,099, forward strand.
CTAAATAAACTTTGTTTGGGATCAATCACCTCAATGATAACAAAAGTCTTTGATTTATCTCCAAAAAATAATATCCTTGATGATACCTTTCCAACGAGCTATCATGCACCCCAAACAAAGATTGTATTCCAAAGTTACGCCCTTGGAAAGTTGATACACCAAACTAGCCAAAACATGGTCCACAAAACTGTTGGCCTTTCATCTTCGAGGGTTAGGGTTTTTGTATTTTCTTTATGTTAAGAAGGCCTTTAGAGCCTCATTGTAATCATATTCTTGTGAATGTGAGTAGTTGTCACCTTTAGAGCCTCATTGTAATCATATTCTTGTGAATGTGAGTAGTTGTCACCTCTCATCTTAGAGATAAGCTTCCACCATTCTAGCGAGTCTTTCACTTTGTATTTCTATAGTTTTGTACATTTCCCTCATTAATATAAATTGTATATTACTGTATATTTGTTCCTCTTTTTATATTTATGATATATATCTATTATATTATTGTCTCTCTTGCAATATATTTATATATTTCTGTTTTATATCTTCGCTCTCATTTCGTGAAGAAAATAATCTGGATCATTGACAGTTCGAGCATCTTCAAAGAGTCCAAGGAGTTGCAGGTTTCACCAAAGGAGTCAAAAATTCATAGCAGGATCTGACACCAACATCCTCTATTTTATTTTTCTTCTTTTCTCTCTCTCGTTTTGTAATAACCTCAAAGAGGACATAATAGAAAATTTTCATATTTTGTTACACTCCCCTCTTGCTTAAGACAAGCAAGGAATTGAGGAGGGGGGAGATGTCATAGGGGCTAGTTGGCCCCACCGACTAGACCCACCAGTTGGCTAGCCATATTGACTGCATTAGTCGATTAGGAATTCGATCGAATAGATATTTAGAGTTGACCGACTGAATAGTTAAGGAATGTAACTGACTCATAACTATATGACACACATATATACATGCTATCACGTAATGGAAAGAAAGAGGTTGTTTTGGACATATATATAATCAAATCTATTAATGGTTCTCCCCCACTTGCATATTATCTTATATATTTCTATATGTTCTTATATTAATGGTGTAGTGTCTAATTCTTTGTGTAAGGACTTGTTGTCAACCTTCTCATAATTTCTCCTAGACTACAACACGTATTAATGAATATGGGATATTCACCCGAAATATATTGGCTCACTAGTATAAATCACATTTATACAATTACATTATAATTTGTGGGGATTAAAAAAGGTTATGTTACATGCCCCAAGTATTAACTCCAATTCTCCTTTGACAAATATATTTTTCCTACTAGTTGACCACCTTACCAACTCTCAAATGGGTACTTGTCTTCCTAGGGATATTCATGTTGAAACTGGTTGTATGAGACGTGTACAAAAAATATAGCAATTATAATGTGTGGCTCCTCCACATAATTGAGGTCCACGCCTCTATGGTGTTAGCACATTCTTGAGACCAAATTCAACACCAATTCACCATGGAAAATTTCATCATTTGATATCCGTCCAACATTAGGATGAAAAGGGGAATCTTATATTTTCCCATTGATGTAACCAACACATGTCCAAACACAACAGTATGCACCAACTATAAAATTCCATCTTCCCTTGTTGTACTAGAGGGGAATCTTATCTGATTTTTATTCCCATATACAGAATGTTCACATAAATACAAAATTATACATACCTTCAACCATACCTTTATCATGTAGTAGTCGAAGTCCCTTCTCTCCGATATGGCCCAGTATTTCATGCCACAAAATAGTGTTTTCTCCAGAGATTGTAGGAGTTTTTTCTTCTTCATCTTCAATATTAGGAACAATGGAACTATTTCACCCATGACTATCATTTCTTTCTTGAAACTTATACATATTTCTAACTTGAACTCCCTTCAACAACACCATTTCTCCTCGAACCATCCTATAGGTTACTTTCTCAAACACCATTTTTACCCCTACATCGTCCATTTTTCTTATAGAAGACATATTTATGGCAAATCCTGGAATACACAGAACACCAGGGAGTCTTATAATCCTTCCATCCATGAGATTTAACTTGAGTTTTCCTCATCCTATGATTTTGGTTGTCAATTCATCACCTAAGAAAACATCACCTCCATCATACCTTTCATATTCATAGAACCACTCCTTGTGAGAATTCATATGAAAGGATGCACCCAATTCAACCATCCATGCCTCATGATATGCATGTGTTCTTGAGGAAGCCAAGTACACATGCCCTCCTTCTTACATGGAGGTTTTTTCTTCTATAGAAGGAGCATCATCAGATCCATTCCCTCCCTCAACACTTTTGGATCTACATTCCTTCTTTTAGTGTCATTATTTTCCACATCTCTAGCATACATTTACAAACGTTCTGAGAGATTTATATGTACCCTTAGATTTAGACCTCCCACTTGAGGACTTAGATCTATTTCTGGAGCATCCTCCTGCAAATAATTATTTTGTGTTTTGTCCTTCCATATTCTTTTGCCTCATCTCCTCTAGAAATAAGGATGATACCACATCATCAAAACTTAAATTAGTTTTATTACTACCTATGGACACAACTATACTATCCCACAAGTTTGGTAAAGATAAAACTAAATAGATACATTTGCTTTCATTAGAAATATTAATATAAATAGATAATAACTGACTTAATACAGTATTAAAGGCAGTGAGATGCTCTGTCACTAAGTCTCCATCTTTCATCCTTGAGTTGTACATCTTATTCAACAGGAATAGTTTGTTTACTAGGGACTTTAACTAATACAAAGTCCCTAACTTATCACATAATGCATTGGTTGTAGCTTCACTTGACACATTCAGTAATATTGAATTTGAGAGACACAATCAGATTGTACTCTTCGCCTTCCGATCCAACTTTTTTCAGTATTATGTTGGCGTTCTTGTAAGTGAAGTACATGGATCCACATGGATCCACTAGTATTTATCCACCAAAATATATTCCATCTTGAACTTCCACATATCAAAACTTTTCCCACTAAATTTCTCGATCTCTATTTTTGAACTTTTCACATTTTCTTTCCACCTGAAGAATCAATACCATAGATATCCCATTGCAACAAGGCTTATCATAGACCTGATCAAAAACCATGACTACAAAGGTGTCCCCTTGAAGACAATAATTTATCTGATAAAAAATGTAGATTTTAACCTTATACAATTATTTACTGGAAACATATTCTTATTAAAAAAAAAATTAAAAAATGGCAGTCACACACATTACACAAATATTTTACCCTTGAAACCCATCTCGGGAAAACCAACAACCTTTTTAGAGTTGCACCTCTAATATTTTATTCATCATATATTCATTTTTTACAATATAATACATATATAAGATCTTGCAGCATCCAAAACCCCTAATTCATTGACCTGGATTTGTCAACAACCCTAATTCCTTAACCAGAATTAGAAAGCCATCGATGAAAAAAAATGTTCCAAAAAACTTCCAAACAATGGACACAAAAAACTCAATTCTTTTTGGGGGGTGTTTCCCCCAAACCCCCCGGACAGGGGAGCTTCGTGCCCCTATGACCCTTCGAGTAGGGGGGGTTTAGCGACCCCCTGCGTGCCTAGCACAATGCAAACACTAGATCTATTCGTGAAAAGAATATAACACATACCCAACATATTATTCACCCATCAATGTGTCATTCCATGCACTGGTAATTATTTATTTAAAATTCAAATAAATATTATTCATCGGATTACAATCTTTTTTCCTAATTTTACTCTAAGATGTTTCCTAGATCCATTTTATTTTTCCTCATTGAGTGGGTGCACATGATATTAATATTTTCTATTTAAATAAATTAGTTTTTCTTTTCATTTAACTCACCCCTTTCTATATGCATTTCCATTTCCAATTCTAAATTAAATTCTATTTTCCTTTTCATAAAAACATGCATAAGTCTATATGATTAGTGAAATCATTTATGCAATTCATTAAACTTCACATGTTAAAATAAAATCCATATGCCAATGGATACCTTTCTCTCAAAGTATTAATATATACACATATACATAAATCGATTCAAAGTCAATACCAAGGGTGAGACCAAGTTGCCTTAGATCCTTCAAGTGTTTGGTACGAAGAGCTAGAGATTAGTGTTTGGTATGAAGAGCTAGAGATAATCTCTACAACTCTTCAAATACTTTGCACCAAGAACTAGACACAATTTCTAGATAATTCTATTTCCCTTTTCATAAAAAAAGTGCATAAGTACTTATTTAATTCTTTCAATTTATCATAATAAAATAAAATTTATATGTCAAAGGATAATTTTCTCCCAAAGTATTCATATATAAAACTAAACATAAAAATTATTGAAATTCAATACCATGGGTGAGAGAAACTTACCTTAGAGCCTTCCAGCTTTTGGTACCAAGAACTATACATAACCTCTACAACTCTTCAAGTAACTTGCACCAAGAGCTAGACATAACATCTACAACTCTTCAAGTGCATGATACTAAGGGTTGCATGCCCCTACATTCTCTTCAAGTACTACCCACCAATATGTACCAAAGGTGGCATGTTCCCACATGCCTTTCAAATATCATTTTTCAATGATGGGAAACAATGACATGGTTTGGACTTAACTAATCCAACTCATGCCCCACTAGAGGGATACTAATGGTAATTGATGACTAAGGATTGAAAAATTATTATGCACTCCTCAAAAAAACTTTGTAAGTGACCGAATCCACATCCTACCCTTACAATAATGTGTAACCTTAAGAAGACAACATTATTTTTCAACCCTTTACATGGAAGGGAGGAAAGCAGGTAGGAAAATGAAACCTATACATCCTCTCTGTAATGGTACTCATTGTGTCACATCTCATCATACAACCCTTTTCCCACATGTGATCTTATTTGGGAAATGTCTCCCTATCTCTACATAGATCTATATACAAGATATCAAATAGCATTGTCCAAACATTATGAATAAAGATCAATGCCATATACATGTCAATCATACATATCCCAACCCCATCATGGGACCACATATTTTGACTCGATCTGTAGTCCATATGAACTTGTGGTTCTTCTTGTCTCACTTGAAAAATCATCAATAACATCATATAACATGATAAACTTCATCATGTAATCACATGTTCATTTTCCCTATTTGATAGCATCATAAGAATATCAAAGAATAAACCATAACAGATAGATGTCCACTATTGGATAGTTGGTTTGGACAATTTCTTTTCATTGATGTCAACCCTTCAAGATTGATGTCAACCATTGAATATTGATGTCAACCCTTGGATAAGTCTCGAATCCCCATAGATGTGGATGAGATTGTTGGATAGTTGGTTCTCACTTGTACGATTGAGATTCATGGTGAGTTAGTTGTCATTAATTCTAGTTGATGTCAACAGTTGTGTTGGATGCACTTGAATAATTCTGGTATCCCTGAAGGCATGGTCATGGAACTCACATTTGATTAAGGAGTAAATACATGAAGGTCAATGTACTTGCAGGTAATACTATCATAGATGGATAATATGCATCATTCCCTTTCTAGTGATATATGGTACGCCACATAGTTCATCACGATTGAGGAGATATGTGTTAATATTATGGTAGTTGCGGGAGGTATTTACCCCCACGTGTG
>CBVK0102510368.1:0-10472 GCA_900067695.1 Picea abies
TTTAAGGGTATATGTTCTTCACTAAAAAATTATTGCTTATGTTCCTTCAAGCTCTGTAAAATAAATTTTTATTCAACCTAATATAGATGGGAAGACAATTAAGTGGATTGATAAGATTTTGGAATTTGATATTGATTTAAAACCCACAAAGATGGTAAAAGGTAAAGGTTTAGCTATATTGTTAGTTGAATCAAATTGTAAGGCACCAGGAGTTAATTTCATGAATGTTAATTCTGTGAATCAACGAACTAATATTCCTAACAACAACTTGCAAATCAACTCAAAATTCGAAGAATGAAGTTGGTACAAGGAACTCATCTATTTCTTATAAAATTTGTAGCCTCCCACTGGACTTGATAAGACCAAAGTAAGGGATTTGAATCTTAAAGTAATCATGTATTGCATTATTGATCAGATTCAGTATGGTAAAGATCTAGTAGGGTTTATTTTAATATATTTGGATCTGGAAGAGGCAAAACAAACTGTGACTAAATTTCATGAGATTTTATGTGGAGGTTATCATTTTTGGAGGACTAAAACATACAATATACTTATATATAGGTACTTTTGTCCTAGCCTATTCACATATGTGTGTGCGAAGATAAGGACTTGTGGAAAATTTCATAAATTCTCAGGAAAGAAAATAATAGTGTATGGCCCTTTTCATGAGTGGGGACTAGACTTCATTGGAGAAATTCATCCAGCCTCAAGTGGTCAGCATTGTTGGATTCTGACTGCTACTGATTACTTCACCAAGTTTATAGAATCCATTCACACTAGAAATGAAACACACAAAGTAGTCATTGGATTCTTGGAATATATTCTATCAAGGTTTGGTTGTCATAATAAAATTTTTACTGATAGTGCTGCAACTTTTAAAGTTGAGCCTCTGGTGAAATTTTGTGAAAAATTTGGGATTCATCTTATTCCCTCTGGCAATGGCTTAGCAGAATCCTCCAAAAAAATCTTAGTGAATATTACAAAAAATTTGTTGGAGGATAATAAGAATTCACGGGATTCAAATTTGAAGTTTTCCTTATGGGCAGATAGTGTAACCACCAAGAGGTCAATTGGCACCACTCCATTTTATTTGTTCTATGGAATTGAATTTTTTTTTCTTGATCACTTATATTTACATGTGGAAACGTTTCTTCAAGATCAAGAAGGGGAACCACATGACATGATTAGATGGATGAATCAACGTGTGGAAGTACAACAAACCAAGGAACAACTTTTTGATAAAGCACAAATCCATAAACAAAAAACCAAAGAAGCATTCAACAAGAAGGTGAAGAAGGAAAATTTTCCCCTTGGATTCCTAGTAATCAAATGGGATGTGCAAAGTCAAGATAAGGGGAAAATGGTAAATTCGAAGCCCTTTGGGTTAGTCCTTTTAAAATTTTTGAATTTTGGCAAAATAATACTTTTAAGTTGCAAAATTTGGAAGATGTTGAATTTCCTAGTGGCCTAGTCAATGGGAATTTTCTAAAGAAATACATTTTCTAAACATCATGAGTGGCTTCATTTCATTGTAAATATCAGTCTTTACTTACTTTTGTTTTCTTTCAATAATGACTCATATCCCAATGGATAAGGCATTGGAACTGCATATTCTTGGAGCCTAATAGGAAGGTCTCTATCGCCTGTGGAGCCAGATGTTAGCACATAGGATGTGTCGGGGTCAAAATACTTTGGTTTTGTCTTGATTTGAGTCATAGAGTTTTCAAGTCTTACGATTTGGGTTATATTTCATGTCATAACTCAATTTTTTGGTTTTATTTTATAATTTGGGTTATATTTCATGTCATAACTCAATTTTTTGGTTTTATTTTATAAGCATAGTCTTGTTTTAGTTTTGGTTTAAGGCCTTGGTGTCATGGTATTATTCATCATCATAAGTATAAGGGTCCAAATGGGTCACACTCTTGGTATAAAACATCATCATCATGATATGTCCTCTGTTAAAGGTGTAGACAAGTTTCCATTATGTTATTTTCCAACTGTTTAGAGGTCAAGTAAGAGGTAAGATCTATTTTCTTCCAACTCACCCAAAATTTCACAACATACTAAGAAGTACCTCATGCACTTATCTTTCATCATTTCACTTTGGATATGTGTTAGGAGAGATTTCATTGTCTTCAACGCTTTCATTCAATATGATTTTCAAATATTATATCAAGGGAAAAACTCTAACAATTTCCTTGAAGAACGTTACTAGAATTTGAAAACCGATGCTACAAACTGCCACTCGAGACTCACATTGCAGACTAGCACTGCGAAGTGGCTGTAGAAGATTCTTCAAGATTGGATGCCTCCCTCTAAGTCTAGCTCATGTTCACAAAGCACCAACCTAAATTCATGCATACCATGTACCCCTTTATGATTTGCATGTTGCTTAAAGGTTGATTGAGGATGTAAATTTGTTATGTGTTGTTGGTGCTGCAAACCGTTAATGTTCATGTGCTGCTAACTCTCAAACGTGTTGTTCTAGTGTTCTAAGCCCTGCTCATTGGTAAATATTGTTATCTTGGGGTCATCCAACAATTCCCTTTTGAAAACAAGTTATATGTCCCACTGATATTTCTGCATTGTGAACTATCTGTTATAACCTTGCAACACCAATTGTATGTTTTAGACTGGCACTTCGAATCCTCTGTATTTTGATTAACTGAAACCTTGTCAATTTGAAATCTCTCCAAGGAACAAGTTTTGACCAGTTGTTATAGGTTCCCTCTGAGACATGAAAAACATTCTTAGTTCTTCATAAAACCCATTTCAATTACACCACCATTGTGTTCTAGAAACCCTCTATTTTTATAGAGTTGTTTTTTTAACTTGTTGCATTTTCACTTAGAAGGAATTATTGTTCCTTTTATCTCTCCCACTTTAAATTTTCACCACTCCATATCAATGTTGTGCATAGGTTTTCAGACAAGTGAAATCTGAGTATATTAGCTATGCAATCGGACCTTTAAAAAACCATGTTTTATTATATATTTCACATAGCATTGTCATAAGAGGTTACAAGAGGTTTTTAAAGATAGAAAGCATGGACAATCAACAAAGAGAGGTTACAAGAGGTTTTTAAAGATAGAAAGCATGGACAATCAACAAAGAAAGAAAATCCACAAGGGGGGAGAGATTCTGAGAATTGAACCATATGATATGCAACTCATCAAATCTGAACCTTTTTTCAAGGAATCCTTTCAGAGAGTGGGTTTCCTTAAATTTTGTTAGAAAATGAAAAGATGGCATCCTTAAGTGGCCAAGGAAAATGCAGTTAATTTTAGTGGAACAAAGACTAATGTTGGTATGTTGGATTATATATATATATATATATATATATATATATATATATATACGTTTGAATCAAATATGTCAAATTTAGTCAGTAAGAAACAATAAAATTGTGGGATTCTAATTTCTCTACTTGTACAACAACGAGTTCACTCCATTTACACAGGAAGACAACACTGCACCTCGAGCTTATGGATATAGGAATCGACCATTAAGAAATTCGATGACAATTAATTTTCCACGTAAAAAAACATTTTGATTCCTTCATAAAAGAGACACCTTCTTTATTCAATTAGCGCCAATGTTGATGTTTACAAAGTAACGAGAAGAAAACTAAAATCATCACAAAGCAATCATGTAATTTCAAGTTGTGACATCCAACTTTATCCAGTTAAGGGAACCAATCCATATTTAAAAAGAAGACTAATAAATTATTTTATTTAACGAAACCTCAACCTAACCTTAAACTCAGTTTGCAATTTAGTTATGGAAATAAGGGATAAAAGGGAAGAGTTGGGGACTTAGAAGGAATCCACTCCATGGGGAAGGAACGAGAGCATAGTTTTCGTCCGGGCTGAGTCTGTAATTATTATGAAAGCTTATAATAATTTTTCTACATGATTTCATATAGAGAGGATTCCTCCCTCTTTCTTCCTTCAGTTTGTATTTATTTTTGTGTTTATCCCAATTCATTTCTTAATTTTCTAAATTATTTTCAGATCTGGTTAGAACTAATGATTTGAATAATATTTGAGATGTTCATATTTATTTTATTGTTTCTTTCTAATATTCATTAATTCTCTAGTTATATCTCCTTATATTAAGGATAATATTAATGATCTCATGATGTTGCATTAAACTTAGCTTTGGTGACAATAACAATTTTCTTATCAGTTTATGTTGAAACAGTAAGTTGGTACATATCTCACTCGACATACTTTAGGGTATAGATTGTTTATATTTCTTGATTACACTTAGATATCTATTATATGCATATCATTCCATAGCAAATATTCTTTGAGGTGAATGTTATTCTGGATTGTCATGTTTCATTAGTATTTTGAATTTCATTTGTTTCACTTTAAATATCACACCCTTATATTTAAAGTAATCTTCTTTATTTTTTTCATCGTCTATAACTTAAGAAAATGGATATTATGGTTCCTTTTTTTATTAGATAGATTGTGTAGTTTTGTTATAGTTTTATTCATTTTACTTGAACTTTCCCCTTTTAAATATTATTTTATTTCTTTATGCCTATGAATTTTATTGAATATTGTTTGATTGAGGGTTACCCCTCTGGCTTTTAGATTCGTCCAAGCAAGCTTAAAGTGGGAAAAGTTTTATAAAGGCCTCTTTGAATTATTTAACATTGTTCCTTAGATAGGGAAAATTTTGAGGAACAACATGATGGTATACCTAGTGCCCCAAACATAGGTTATATGCAAAATTTACACCCTCGAGAAGTTGATGTAACAACTACCCCCATCAGGGCTCACAAACCTTTAGACATTTTATTTTTGGGGGGTTAGGGTTTTGGATGTTTAGGGTTTTATCATTAATCCTTTATGTTAAAAATAAATTTTGAATCTCATTTTAATCTAACCTTTTGAATTCATGTATCTGTCACATCTGTTCTCATAGATAATTGACCACCATTCTAGCGAGTTCATTAGGCTTTGTATTTTACGGTTCTTGCATATTTAATTTCATTAATATAAACAATGTATTATTGTATCTTTGTGTTTCTTGCAATATCTCTATGTGTTCCCTTTTTCTACCTTTGCCTTCATTTCCTTCTTAAAATAATCCAGATCAGTGGTATCAAAGTGGTCTTTTGTTTATTTATTTCTCTATGAATGTCCACAACAAGGTCAGGGTATAAGGCATTGGGACTCGAACAAGTCGAGCCTTTAGAAGAGTTTTCTTTCCAACCCAAACAACCACCCATGGCGGAGGAAAAGATAAATGAGGGAGTAGGATTAATCCATTTCTTGTGGAAGTCCTCGTGGAGAAAAGGAACATGATGATGAATAATTTTTCCCAAATCCTTCGATGACTTCTCACAAAAATAAATACATCTTCTTCAAGAATCCACTTTAGAGGCACTGCCCCCCTTCAAGGTACAAGTTGATTTTGATATTCTCATATTTGAAGGTGAGATAGATGTGGATTCTTTTGAAAAGTGGTTAAATATACTATAAGGTTATTTCTCTATTCACAATTTTTCCAATAGGGAAAAGATCACCTTTGTGCTCCTTAAGGTTGTCCCCAATGTGAAACATTGGTGGGAGACTTATGGTGAGAAAAATTCCACAAAGGAGTTTATAATATTTGGGGCTAAGCCCACTTGGGACTCCTTTATGGATGTATTCAAGGAACAATATTACCCTATTAGAAACTACAATGACCAGTACAAGACATGGACTACACTTAGTTAAGAGAGGGACCAGAAAGTGCTAGAGTTCACAAATACCTTCCATACGTTGCCCACCAAGTAACGTATAAAATACTTTAAGAAACATATGGTTCTAAAATAATGTGGGGGACTACATAGGTACATCCAAACACAAATGAATTTTTTGGACATATCGATGCTTGGAGATGCTTGACGATATGTTTTCAAAATCGAGAAAAAATTTAGGTAGAGGAATAAGAGGGAGTTTTTATCTACAAATTCATCAGAACGGAATCCAGGAAAAGGTACCCCCAACACATAGAACAAAGGACAAAGCAAGGATGGATAACCAGTCTAAGACAAGAAAAAATAAGGGTAATGAGAAGATGAAGAAAGACACTTGGAAGTGGTGCGAGTTCCATAAAATCCTCTGGAACAACACCAATGAATTTCACTTGAAGAATTCATTGGTGGTTGATATAGAATCCTGAGAGTCATATCCAAAATATGACTTTGATTTAGAGATAGAAAAGTGGAAGGAGATCATTGATGGAAAACCCATTGCCACAATCACTACCACCAAGATCCAACCAAATGAACCAGAAGAGTTGGAGGATGGTGAGTTCCTTTTTCAATCGCAAATGTGGGTGAAGGGTGCTTCTCTACATTTCATTATTGATAGAGGAAGAAAAAATAACCTCATCTTAGCAGAGGTCATCAAGCGGTTGGAGTTGCTGATAACACCACATCTGCAGCCATACAACATCGAGTGGCTTCGCATTGGACGATATCTCTAAATCAACCAACAATGTCACCTATCCTATGGAATCAAGGCCTTCAAGGATGAGGTACTATGTGATGTTCCCCCATTGGAATTATGTGATGTTAGTTTAGGTTATCCATATATGTAGAAAAATCATGTTATTTGTGAGTCTCCACTGCCTAGTGTCATTGTTACTCTTGGGTTCATCTTTATAGGGTACCATAGGTATTTTTGAATACCATCCTAGAAAATTAGTGTCACAAATAAATATTTCATACCACAAAGTTTATCCTCTTCACGATCCAGTTAGAATGTGAACAGAAGGACACTGTGACCAATACATCCTTGACCCAATACCTTTATGTCCAGTAGAAGTAGTTCAACAAGATTGTATAAGAGAAAAACTATATTCTTTCTTCACCTACAGGGGTTCTCAACACTTCCTAGTCAAGAAAATCTATAATATATCCCTTCATATCTCTATTGGCCACAACTTTATTCAAGTGTGCTTGGTTTTCGAACCATTACCCACCATTGGTATAGCTCTTCATGTTTCATATTCATCGATAGAGTCATCCCACATTCAGACCAATAAATATCATACAACCATATTTGTGGAATCTATCCATCCCCCCCAACAATAGTTTCATGACATACCTCAATAGGCTAATTCCAAGTACGAGAAGGACAACTTCTTCAGCAAGGAAAGCGGCTCACCAAGGTTCATATCTACCAAAATCTTCCCCATATCCCATGGGAACTTGATGCAATGCGAACCATTTCTTCCTAAGGGGTGAGGAATGATATAGGTGGATATTAGTGGCCACCCACCTATTTCACTGGCTTAAAACACAATTTTCCACCTTGGTAGTTTTTATATGGTTTTTTCAGGTCATGAACTTCAAGGGTCGTTTTGAGGCCCTAAACAACTTTTTTATGGCGTGAAAACGCCTAATAAGTAACTTAAGGTATATGTTAGGTTGATAGAATTGTGTAATTCTCGACTAGATATTTATCACGGTATAGTGAGCAACCCAAACAAAGATTGTATGCAAAAGTTATGCTCGTAGGAAATTGACATATAAACTACCCCCATCAGGGTGCACAAACCTTTTGGTGTTTCATCTTCTGGGGTTTCATCTTCTGGGGTTAGGGTTTTGTATGTTTATGGTTTTCTCATTAATCATTTGTTTCAAAAACTCCTTTTGAGCCTAATTGTAATCATATTATTGTGAATGCGTGTAGATGTCACATCTCTTCTCAGAGATAAGCTGCCACCATTCTAGCGAGTTAATTTCACTCTGTATTTCACAGTTCCTGCATATTTCATTTCATTAATAGAAATCAACCGTTACTATATCTATGTGTTTATTGAACTATCTATTTGTGTTTTCTTGTTATACCTTTTCTTTCATTTCATTCTCAAAATGATATGAATCATAATGGGACCCATATCCTACTCAAGGAAAAATGTACTGTCTATGGGATTTTTATGGTGCAACTTTGAATAATATTTCATGTTCCATAAGATATATAACATTAATTTAGATATGAATGACCTTCTACTTTCCCACTATCATGGTCAAGATCTTGAGAGCCATAACTATTGCAAAAAACTCCTAATGACACCCCTTATATGAAAAATATCAATTTTAGAGGGCCTGTGTTGTAATTTAAGGTCTCGATCATGGCAGATCAACCCAAGAATATTGATTTAGGTAGAATTACCTATATATCTCTTCCAACCAAGGTTAATGCCTCAAGATCCATATCACATGCACAAAATGTCATAATGGAACCCTTATCTTACTCAAATGACTATGGTGCCCTATAGATGGAATTTTTTCTAGTTTACAACTTTATTTATGTTTCTTGATCCTTAAAGGCCTCAACAAGGACCCAAGGGACTTATTTTCCTTTCTTGACCATGATAAATTCCTTAATACATCGATCCATGGTGTAAAATACTTTGTAATTGTACTTATATTCCACTTTGAGGCCAAAGATCACCTATAAAGGGCCTATGTTATGGTTTGAGGTCATGTTTTTAGCCAATGAGCCTTGGAGATCCATTTATAGTATAAATCCTTTGTTTTTATCTCTCTATTATGTTCAAGGCTATGAGATCCATCCTTATTGTAAACGAAATACTAATCATGCCTATATCCAACTTGTGTGTAAAAGATCCACTTTAAAGGTTTTATATTGTGGTTTGTGGCCTTGAGCATGGCCCATTATCTCAACAAAATTAAGTTATGGAATTATTCCCTCCTTTTCTTCTCCAACCATGGTTCAAAACCTATCCCTAGTTCTCAAAACCTCATATTGGTACCCATATCCCACCCTAAGAACAATGATCCCCTATACATGGAAGTTTTGTGGTATTGTGTATTCAACATTTGTGGTGATTATATTTGTAGATCTATCTTGGTACTTAATAGAAGCTTAATCTAGGGCTAAGAGCCTTATTTTTCTCTCACACCCATTGGCAAGGCCTTGACACCCATCCCTACTATTCACAACATTATAGGAGCAACCATGTTCCACTTAAAGCCCAAATATCCCCTTTAGAGGGTTTGTGCGATGGTTTGAATGTTGTTAATGGTCCATAAGCCCTAGAATCTTCATTTGGAGCCCAATTCATTTGTTTTCCTCTCCTCAAACCCATCTCCCATGCATGAAACATCCTAAGAGAACCCATATTACTATTGAAGGAAAAATATCACCATTAGAGGGAGTATGTTTGAGGTATCAACCATGGATTAAACATTCATTATCTATTCTATTGCAAATAAGAAATTATTTATGCATAAACATAAAAAGATCATAAGACAAACATGTATAGATTTTCAAAACCTTTTCAAGAAACTAAAAAGTCAAAAGGTAGAAAGTTATGGAAAAATTACTAAAATAAAATTTTCAATTAAAAATAACACATACACATACATGTTTGTTTTATGCATGCTTATTTGACAAACTTCTCGATAGTGTTATAAAAGGATGTGTGCATTCCTGAGTTCCCCATTTCCCTTTTTTAGATCCTCAACTTCATGTACAAATGATCCTGTAAATGGAAAGGATCCATTTACCCATACCTAAATTGGAAGGGTCGATGAATTGAGTTTGGTTGTGCCTATCATCGTGAAGAATATTGATAGCCACTAGAACACTGTCTTCCTCAATAAATACATGATAGAGTCCTCTCAACGCTTTTGCAAAGAATTTTGTGATATTTTTGTGGTGTAAGTGTCAATATCGAGTTGGCATAGGGATTTGATAAGCACAATCCTTCAGGATTTTTTCTACTTATAAAATATAGAATGACATACCAATACATATGTTGTTTAATTTTGAAGTAGATGATAAAATTTTAAAGTTTAAGATGGATAACAATCAATTTACTAATATCATCGTCGGTTTACATCAAACATAGCCTTAGGCACAATATCCATGATAAGTTATGGATTGGATTGTTCTCCAAAAGGTTCGACATCGATCATTTTTGGAAGGTCGTATAACATAAGCAACACAAGTAAGACAAATCACTTGGACTTAAAATTCGGATACTATCATTCATATTTCAAGTGTTGAGCAACTGAAGTCAATTTGTAGTTCAAAATTCCCTTTGTTGAAATTCCTTTGCAATAAGCCATTAGAGTGAACTTGATGAATGGGAGGGAGAATTTTAAAGTGATGAAATTTATTAATTTTTAAGTTTTCCTATAGAATTTTGACAACTTATTTTTATAAAAAATAGAATTGGAAAATATTTTTTGAAAAAAGCATGAAAAAGTAGTCCACGAAGTAAATTTATCCCCTAAAATTTTCAAGTAATTACAAAGAAATGTAATTAAATGTGTAACATCTAGGTTAATAGTTTCATGTACTTCATTTCTATGATTCATGTAGTTCATTTCTATAATTCAAATGAAATATATAAAATTTTCAAATCATTATAAAATTCAAATAATAAAAAAAATTATATCTTATATTAAATAGATTAATTTTATTTTA
>CBVK0102510385.1:0-33345 GCA_900067695.1 Picea abies
AGGTTAGCCCAGGGGAGACGTCCCCGGTAACCTGGGGTTTGAAGAGGCAAAGGATACAAGGTCAGGTGTTAAGATTTTCCTCCTCGCAAGTTACCACCAGTATCAGATAGTCCGACTAATCAGCCAATAAAAGAAGAGTAGGCCCTGTTGAAAACACCTGCCCGGAACAAGATAATAACAACACAATATATATATTTGCAGGCTGTAACTCAAAGGGTTAGTACTTCTTTAACTATCTGATTTAATTCAATAAGCAATATAATAGATACAAGATGAAGGTCAACGTTTTGTAAATTAGCCTAAGAAAGATCATCAATTCATCAATATCTATCCAAATGACCAAGCCTACAGTATATCCAATCAGAAATTTGATCAACAAATGCTTGACGTCATCATTCAATTGCTTATTATTACACCCTTGCTGCGTCAAGATGAGATATTCACTATGACGTCAGCCCTTATTTTGTTAGTAATGTTAGTTAGGGTTTTGAGTTTAGGGTTTTAGAAGATGGTTTTGTACACTAAAGGCTCAACGTTGTAAGTCTAACCAGTGCCTTAGGGTTTATGGAGTAAAAAACAAGGGCATAAAGTCTCAGGAGGATTAAAACTTAGAGACTGGAAGGTAGGGTTCTAAGGTGCTGCAATGACAGGGCCCTAGAATCAAAACCCTAGGGGAAGGAGGCTCACTCCGGTGTTGCTTAAGCAAGGCCTCGTGCTCCTTCCTCCTTACTAAATACACTTGGCAAAACGGCTAGCCCAAAGTATAAATTTAAGGGAGAAGGTGTTGCAAAGGCAAGGTCTTCAAACCCTAGAAGGTAAAACCCTAGGTGTAGTCCAACTAGGCCTAGGACGTCTCCTCTTTTCAACCTATAACTTCCACGCTAGCTCAGAAAAAAGAAAGAAAAGTGTAACAACGGCTAGGCTACGTCTTCTTTTTTCAATGGCTGAAAACTATTTCTCAACATGGGGACATATAGCAATGACCTACTTGTGTGCTTGCTACCTAGGGTTTTAAAATCAACAATTTATAAGCAAATGCAAGAATACTAACCTACAACCATTCAATCAAGAAGTTTTGCAGGAAAAACACTTACATATCAGGAAGAAAATCACATGCAAACCCTAGTTGTAAACCTTCCATGAGAGAAATTCCATAAATGCCAAGAGAAATCCTCCTCCAAGAGTAGCGCCTCACTTTAAAACACCAAAAATACCCAAACTAGGGCGCAAGTATTGAGATCTCACAAGAGAGTGAGTTGTGTTATGTTCAAATGAGGGAAAAACATCCTCAATACATATCAATCCATGATCTTTAATTTACAGAATAGGTCATTAAAACAACCGACAAGGCTGACTACAAAATTTACACTGTTTTTACATTAATTGCTAAGTAAAAGACACAAAATGAGCAAAAGGTGGGACGTCAAGCCCTTCCGAGGGAGACATTCGCCCTTTTTGGGCATATCCAGCATCCAAAAGTCAGGCGTTAGCCCTTTTAGGGCTCCTCTAAGTTGCCACACGTGCCAATAATCTCATCACACTGCCACACGCTCAAGGAGACGTCTGAATCTCCTGAGTGATGTCCTGTCCATCAAGGGGAAAACATTCCATCTGAAGTGGGTGATTCCCCCTAGGCCGGGCTCAGCCAAAGTGTCCTGGGTGGAACGTCCTTCTTTTCTTCATGTGCAAAGGCTCATCATACCACTGTCCTGTCTCTGCCACTGATGGGATCCCAACAACCATCTGATGGGCTCTTCAGCCCCATGGAGGTCCGAGCTAATCATCTCCCCATGTGTACCAGTCCACTGGTACCTGTCTGTCGGGCATGGTCCTGCACATCAAAAATTTCGCCCTCCATGGGCTCATCAGTCTTCGAGATCATAGCAATGTCAATCATATTTCATCATTAAATTTATCAAATACATGCATAAAACCCCTAGCATATCCTCTAATAGCTCAAAGATATTACACTGATCTACTATACAAAGTTGAAGAAAGAGACAGAGTGACCTATTGGGCCAGTATCCATAAGAAGAAGAAAGTTTCCAAAGAACATTATTCAAGCCATGTAACATGAAGTGATATGGTCTAAGGATGTCCAGTCATAGTGAAGACCAGGGGTAGGTATTGTCCGTGGGTGCCTTTGTAGGAGGCGAGCTGTACACGTCATGGATGTAGTTTTTTCCAAGCCCCTTTATTGCCTTTATTCTTTCTTTTTTACTTCAAGGCCTGACCAGAGGACACCGCCTTGGCATGGTGACCAGAGCTGACAGTGTTACCCACTAGTATTTTCGCAGAAATGATAAGGCTGGCTCGTGATGAGACCCCCTTTTCCTTGGCCATGCAACCAAGGGTCATTTCCCTGGCGTGGTAACCAGATGATGGCAACGTCATACTGCTAGATACCTATGAACATAATGGGCCGACTCGTGATGAGACCTCCCATCCTCTTGGTTAGGTCTTGTTTTATTATTTTCTTCGGGTCCCTTTTGTTTCTTATCGAGAGGCCTTTTATTGCCCTCTCGGGGATCCCTGGGCGAGGCATCTCTAGGTTTTATTTCCTATGGCTTTTATCTTTTACCAGCTGCTTTTACCCCTTGGGCCTTTAGCCCCTTCTTCCCGCAGGACAAAGTGTAACCCCTCAAATAGGTCATCCTAATGCCCGGACTAGGGGAATGGGATGGATGTATGGGAGATAAGATGTAAAATGATAATATGGTGGGAGCGAACGATGGCTCTTCAAATCCCCCCTGGTGGCTAACCAAAACCCATGGATACAAGCTTGCTAGGGCACCCCGTTAATCCCCCCAACATTGGTCAAGTGGGTTAGTGTAAGATCCAAGCAGTTGTCAGAAATGTAAGGAACCTGATGCATATATCTGAAAGTTATAACGATCAAACATGACACATACCATGATACCTGGACCAATTACCTCATGGAGCAAGAGTCTTCTCTGATGTAAGTCCAAGCCGATGGTGATCGATGCTGCTGCTGCTGACAGGACAATTCCGGTGAAGGAGAAGAAGGATGGGCCCTCCAGGGCCATGCTTAGGTCAATCCTGCTCTCGGTACTCCATGTCTAGGACCTGTGGGCCTCGAGACATGATCTCCTAGTTATCCCTAGAAATCGGGGATAACATGTCCAATGCTTTAGGGTTTCTTCTTGCTTCTCGGGATATTCTATTCTTGTCAGGGTTACACGTGGAGGTTTAATACCTCCTGCAGCTATCATAATATCAATGCTTGTAATGTCCCCATCTTTGGACATTATTATATTACAGAGTGTTATGCCTACCAGAGTAGCTAGATGGGGGTGATAGCGAGTTCAAGAGTTATTGAGGGGTTTTATTGGGCCCGACTTGCATCGTTCATCATATTTCATCATCAGGATCTATTCCGTACAACTTGGCTTTGGTTTTGTTGCATTCCGACGATTTCTGTCATTTTGAGACTTTGAGTTATTATGAGTCATATTTTAATTAATTTCACTAAGAAGGTCATTTTGGGCATAATACTTGGATAAACCTCTCAGTGTAATAGCTCATCGAAATCGGGAGGAAGAGCACTACAGGATTAGATGATGAGAAGTGTCTTTCAGTGGCCGTAGAAGCCATAGGGACGAATAAATCACTTTTTAGAGGCAAAAAGGCTAATTAATTAATAAAGTGATTTAATTAAAGAATAATAAAAATAAAGGAAAAGTTACTTGGAGGGAAAAAGGTGAATAGGGGGGATAAAAGAGAGATAGGGGCCTCTATTATCTCATTATGTCGATTATCATTTTGATGTCTGGCTTCTTGCTAGAGAGCCCACACACTTGGGGGTTTTTAGGGTTTTGACTGAACAAACCCTATAGATCAACTCGGTGGTGAAAGATTACACCTTTCGTGATCCAAGCTTGGTCACAGAGGTGAAAGATCCCTCCATCACCATTCTACATCAGTTACCATTCAGTTACAGGAGCAGTTGAGGAAGCAGGGTGCATTTCTGGTGGGTTTTTGTAGAGCTAGGGCACACTTTCTTGAGTGAGGAGTTCATGGAGGTTTGTAGACTTCAGATCTGAGAGAGATCTCTCTTCAAAGGTATTAGTTGTCCCCAGGGCGCCTTTTTGCATCAATATTGGAGGGTATTCTTCAGCCATTTCAGTCTATCTACCAGTGGGGCACATTTCTCATCATGAGGGCGCATTCTTCATCTTGGATCTGGTGTTTTGGAGGGATCCTCATCATGAGGGCGCATTCTTCATCTTGGATCTGGTGTTTTGGAGGGTGAGATCTCACCCAATAGTCAGGAGATTCATCAGAGGGTTTCTCTAGTCCCCAATCTACATATTAGCAGTTGGTTACAGTGATTCAGAGGCCATATCCTTGTAGGCCGATTTCTTGGCTTGCTACAGCCAGTAGGGGGCGCATTGTGCTATAGAGGATATCACATCTTAGGTAGGGTCGAGTTGGATCTTCCAGATCTTTGGTGTATAGCTTGAGGAGTCTTTTGGAAGCCTATATCTTCATCTCTCTATTGTATCTTGGATGCATTATCAACCATACACTCTATTCTCTTATATGTATTCCAGATCTACTCCATTTGTATGAGGTCAACTACATATATCTAAATAAAATCAGATCTGAGGTATTTGTAGCTATTTCTTGTGTTATTTGTCTTGCATCTTGTTGAGTATATTCCATTGCTATATCTTTATCATTTGTTGGCTGCAAACACACAAAGAATCATCACCATAAACCCAACGAAACTTAGGAAGACAAAAATCTGCAAAGTGTTTGACAAAATATTGCAACCAGAAAGCATAGAACTTAAAATTTTCCAAGCAATATTGGTTGGGAACATTACAACTCTGTCTGCACAATGTGGGCTCCTTCGGTCATCTGGCTCTTGGCACTCCATGTCTGTAACCTGCGGGCCTCAAGACATCATCTCCTTAGCTACCCGTAGGCATTGAGGGTATCAAGTCGACAACTTGCACATTCCTGTAAGGCTTAGAAATTTTCAATCCCAATTCATTCATTATTTCAAGGGTCATTAGATTAGTAGATGCTCCCAAATCTAACATGCAATTATGAAGAATCAAAACATTAATAAACAAAGAAATGTAGAATGAAGCAGGTTCATTATTAGTTTTTTCCATATTGAGATATATTTGTGGATGATCATCTGATGGGTTAAGAGGACCACTAAAACCCAAGAATCGATGGATGGCTTCTTTCTGCCCATGCATGTGGATCAAATCCTTCAGAGGTATCAAAATATTTATCTTTGATAACTCGCTTTCCAAGCAGAAACTTGCTGATCATGTTGAACTGGGGCAACCACTTGTTGGGTATCTCTCTTTGGCTGTGGTCCACTTGAAACTTTGCCCTTCCTGGCATATATGCCTTGGTAATATCAACTACCATGGATGCAACTTTAGACTCTGCTTTCTTAATGTTTGTTGCAACCATTTGGCTTCCAAGGACAACCATATTGGTAGGTGGCATATCATCCTTGCATGCATTAAATTGCTCAGGATTCAAATGAATAAAACTTTGAGAACTTACCCCGTTACCATTGGAAACTTGGAATATCTTGTTGAGATTTGGGTACCTTGGAAAGTGGTCCCCATGTGTTTATGAGTCTCTAAACACAAAGGGGGAGACTATTACCCTTGTACTTTACTTTACGATTCTAATTTCACTTTAACTTAGGAGATTTAAGTCATAAGTGAAATATGTCACTTAAGTCATTAAAGTGACAATTAATTCACAAAGTGGGTGAATTAATAGACATAAAGCAAATTAAGGAAAGTGGGTTTCCTAAGTGAGATTTTTGGATAAGTTCTCCCCCATTGATTAGACTTGGCTAGATTGGATCTAGGCCATTGATCTTTTAGGGTGTGGCCAAAGAAGGGTATAGTGCATTTATGAGTCTCATTCTTCACTTGTGAGAAGAGGAGAAGAGGAGGAGAGCTCTTGGGTGCAAATCTTGAGGAGGAGAGGGCGCATGAGGTTGAGAGCATAGGAGGAGCCATAGCTTGGGTCTAGTTCACCATGGAGAGCAAGCCATGGAGTATGGGTCTATTCTTCCTTGTGGGCGCATTTATCTAGTTGGGGGCGCATTTGCTTGTGGAGGGCACGCATCTTGAGGAGAAGAGGCGCATCAAGTAAATGGAGGGCGCTTCTTGTGGATGGTTCCATCTTGTTGAGGAGAGGAGATTTTGATAGTAGATGGAGGGTGCATAGCAAGGAAGGATACATTCCATTGTTGAGTTATTGCTTGAGTAGGGGTGCATTTGCTAGGAGGAGGGCACATTCTTGAGAGAGGGAGCATCTTTCTATCTTATAGGAGATTCTTACTTCATGGAGAGTTCCACTTCACTTGCTTAGGCACACTCTAGGTAGTAGAGGGCGCAAGGGTGAAGGAGACAGAGCTACGTATGAGTTTTGCGTGAGTAGGGGGCGCACTTGAGGAGAGGGGCGCACCATATTCTTGTGGGAGGTTTTCTTGAGAGGAGGAGGCTACTACAAAGGCAAGGCAAAGGCAAGCAAGAGTTCAAAGACAAGCAATAGCAAAGGCAAAGCAAAGGATCAGGATAAAGACAAAGCAAGCAAAGAGAAGGAAGGCTCACCAAGGCAAGGGGTGCCTTACTTCACAAGGCTTGTGGGGAAGTCTTCGAGGAACTTCAAGGCATCCAAGAGTGGTTGCTATTGTACCAGGTTCACTTGTATATGTTTCCTGTGTTGTACATTTTGCTTTGAGGCCTTTTATATATATTTGCTCCAAACTGGTTTTCCCCATGGGGGGGTTTTTCCAGGGTCATGTTGACCAAAAATCTATGTGTCAATTTTATGCATGCTTAGAAGTGTAGATCAACATTTTAAAGTTAAATATCTAGAGGTAGTGTTATTTGTTTTGATGTATATTGCATGTGCTAACATTGAGTAAAGAAAACAATTGCAAGGGCACTTAACTATCAAATATTGAGCTGAAATTTTGGTGACTGTTTGTGTCCTAAAACAGCAGAAAAAGACAGCCTCAGAGTTGAAACTTAAAGCCATACTAAGGTCAAAGACAGACCTTAGATGGCAGCCTCATAGGACCTCAGAAAATCTACATGGTATCAGAGCCAATGGTGGCTTAGACTTGCTGATTTTTGAGCATTTTTGTGGACAGTTCAGGGCAGATTTTGGACAGCTTGTTGACAGAGTTTGTGGACAGCTTGTGGGCAGATTTGTTGGGCTGATTTTTGACACTTGTGGACAGTCTCTTTTCACACCTGCGTGGATAGGAGTGAGGCTGTATTTCATGACCTCTTTTCACACCTATATTGCTAAGAGTGAGGTCGGTGTTTGCTTGCCTCTTTTCACACCTGTGTTGACAGGAGTGAGACAACGTTCCTTTGCAGTTGGAGCATCGGAGTGAGCGCAGTTTGGCAGTGATGTCAGTATCTCATATGCGTGTGGAGGTCAGGCTAGCTAGGGCTAGCAATTGGTTGCCTTGGAAGGCGAGGATCGTCTTTGTCTTAGAGGAGCTTGAACTATGGGATATAATTGAGGCGCCTGGTCCAACTAGGTCTTGATTTTATTATTTTATGGGTCCCTTTGTTTCTTGCTGAGAAGCCTTTTATTGCTTTCTCGGGGATCCATGGGCAAAGCATCTGAAGGTTTTGTTCTTTTGGATTTTATCTTTTGCCAGCTACTTTTACCCTCTGGGACTTTAGCCCCTTCTTCCCACAAGGTAGGGTACAATCCTTTGCTAGCTTGGCAAACCCAATGCCCGAACCAATGTATGAGATGGATGAGAGGGAAAAAGATGAAAAGTGGTAAGTATGGTGGGAACTAACGATGACCTTTCATGAACCCACCCAGTGGCAACTCAAACCCTATGAGAACCAACTTACTAGGGCACCTTGTCATTCCCCCCAGGTGTGGACAAGTGGAAAGGCATAAGGTCCAAGCACACGTTAGAAGTAAAAAGAATTACATGCACATATTCAAATGTTTTGAGAATTAGAGTGACACATACCATGATACCCAGACTCATTACCTCATGGAGCAAGACCCACTGTTGCTGAAGGACCAGGCTGATGGGATGGATGCTACCGCTGACAAGGTGGAGGCGCTGAAGAAGAAATATGGGCCCTCCAGGGCCAGGCTCAAGTCAATATGGCTCTCGGTACTCCATGTCTAGGACCTGTGGGCCTCGAGACATAATCTCCTTATTTATCCCTAGGCTAGGGGATAACAGGGTGTAGATGCAACAATAGGGCCAATAGTTGTGACCGGTGGAATTCTAGGCGTTGTTGTCTGTCTATTCCGGAACAAATGTTTTGGCTTGTTAAGGGCTGAAATCAGAGTTTGAGAAGGATCAAACCTTGGTGATTTTCTTGGCTTATCCACTATGGATTCGATTTTGTAAATAGCGGAGTCGCCAGGTGAGTTTGTAAACAAAAGAAAAAATGAAAGCACTCACCAATGTCGTTAAGATTTGCAGGGATTGATGACGAATCCCAGGCAATGACGCCAATTTGTTAGCAAAAAAATCTGCACTATAGGAAATGGAATGACTTCAGAAACCTTCAATGAGAAATCAACATTAACATATAGGAGATTTTGCCTAATTTGTCACTGACAAATCTCCTATCTATTGGGGCTGGTGCTTTTCCAACCTCAAGGGGGGGTCTGTAGCTGCTCATGCGTTGAAATTACCTTGTAAATCTGCTTATAAATCTGGAAAAACAACACAAAATAATCCTTGGTATGCAATCAAACAACCAAAGATGAGATGATAAAGTTTTGTAATAATTCAGAGGAAAATTTCTATTTGCAATAGCTTAAAAATGGTAAAAAAAGAGATAGAGAGGCGCTCTAAGTGATAAGTATTATCAAAATAAAGGCCTAAGAACTTCTAAAATGCCATGCAAAGAAACAACAATGTACCAACAAGTTCCAAGAGCCAAAGAGAAGGCATAGTCAAACTTTATTTTGCATTAATTGGAAGGTTGATTGCACCATAGAGACAAGTACAAAACTGGTCCAGTGATATCCCCTGCATAGAATAAAAGAAGCTAGAAGAATAGAGAAATGGAGAAGAATGTTGTTGCCAAAAAAAATCCCCCCTTCACCTTGAGGGACCTCCTCCTTTTATCAATAATTGAGGTCGAAATAACCATGCAAAGAACCCATGCACATTTATGAATTGAGTATAGATCACCCCTCATGTGCCTTGAGTTTACTAGAGCCAACTAACATGCATGCATCTAGTTAACTCAAACAAAGAACTTCGTTATATCCTTCATGCACCAACTCAATCCTTATCTCATGCATGCACCCAATTAACTCAAACAAAGAACCTCGTTATCTCCTCCATGCGCCAACTCACTCCTTATCTCATGCATGCACCTTATTCACCCTTAGTTGGCTCATGCATGCGCCTTGTTCACTTAAGCACACATCCAGTGAATTCCAACCACTTGTCACTCCCAAAAACTGCCACATGTCATAACTTGAACTGCCACATGTCACCTTTGCATGGATGCCACATGTCACCTTGCACGATGATCATACTCGCTAATAATAACACCGCTTAAAATAGACATGCTAAAAATAGTAGCCCTCTCGAAAAATAGGAAAAGATGAAAAATGTCAGTAACTACTAGGAGAACACTACCAAATATAGCATGCCTAAAAATAGGCATTGCTAAAAATAGAAGCTTCTTGCATATCAATGAAATCAAGCTCATTCGATTCGATTTTCTGCAAGGAATCCAAATATGTCACTCTTAACACATCTCCTGACTCCATCTGGAATGACATTGTTTCAGATCCCTGCACTGCATGCTTGGTCCCCATACCAAGTTCCACATACATATCTGAGTTAGACTCTGTGAAGCTCTCGAACAACTCCCGTGCCCCTGTCATATGACATGTGGTTCCACTATCCACAAACCAATTCCCACTACCGGAAACTGCACTGGAAAGGGCGAAGACCAATAAGAACTCCCTCTGAAGCTTGTCTGCAACGTCATCCATCTCTGCTGATGATGCCTACTGCTTCCCTTCCCCTTTCTTCCATTGTGGAGACTGTGAAGCGTAGTGACCTAGAGTATGATAAGCAAAACACTTGACTTTGCTAAGGTCCTTCTTCTTCCTCTGTTTTGGTGTTGCCTCTCTCCTTGGAGAACCGTTTCTTCTGCCCTTCCTGGATTCTATTCGAGCCTCCTCCTCGATGTAATCGATCCACAGTCTGTCAAATGGTGGCAACTTCTCTCGTGCACAAATCCTCGTACAAGTATCCCATTGCGTGCTTCTCACTATCAACCAATCGAAGAACCTTTACCAAAGGTTCACTAATGGTACATACCTCACCTACTCCACTCCAAAATCTCTGGTCATGTCTCACAAGTTGGGCTATGGCTTGCCCATCTTGTTTGGTGCTATAGACACAAGCAACCCACTCATCAGAAAGAAACATTCTCTGTAACTCCAACATACTCTTGAGGAGCGACTGAAGAGAAATGAAGCTGGTGGTGAAACGTGTGATCGCGGGATGCACCAACTCTCTGTTCCATGTGAACCGTCTCATGAGTGAAAGAACAAATGTGTGATTATATATATATTTTGTCACACTCTGAGCTGAATCAATGATTTCCTTGATCCAAGGAAGTTTGCCCATGTCCTCTAGCATCAAATCAATGCAATGGGCGGCACAAGGACTCCAATACAAGGATGGATAGCTCTCCATAAGCATCCTCCCAACAACACCATAATTAACAACGTTGTTCGTGATGATGTGGACAACATACTACAGGCCTATCTCTCGGGTAAAGCCATCCAACAACTCACATAATAATTGTGCATCTTTTGTATATGCACTTGCATCAACACTTTTGACAAACATTGTCCCCTTGGGACAATTAACCAAGAAGTTTGGAATTGACCTGCCCTTCCCATTGGTCCACCCATCTGACATCACGGTGCATTCGATGGTCTTCCATGTTTCTCTGAGTTGAGCTAATCTTTGTGTGCAATCGACCTTTTCCCCTTGAAGGAGATGCCCTCTCAAATCATGATAGGAAGGGTCCCTATACCTCGAGCCAACAATAGCAACAACTTCAAACATGGAATGATAGAAGGGGTTTTTGGCAATGCTAAAAGGTATATCACTCCAAAGAAAACACTTGGCCACAAGCTTGTCGACCTCTTCCTTCTCTTTTTTTTAATCATTGACTGAATAGAAGGTTGTCGCCCAGGTGTTGACCTTGGCACAAAGAAAGGTGAGGTTGATGAGCGGACTGCAGAAGTTGAGGGCCCTGTGGTTGAGGAGTGGGATTGTGGTCACCCCCAGAGGCACTTGTAACAATGTTTCTACCTGCAAGTTCATTTTTACGAGCCTCGTTCACATCCCTCTTATTAGCCATGTCAATGATTGCTTGGTTTGCAATACAGATAATTTCCGGGTTACTATTGTCACAAGCATCCACATCAAACCCACTGATTTTGGTAAGGTGGTATTTCAAGTGGCTAATTTCTCTAGAATTTTTTTTGCCGCAAAGATTGCATGTCAATATTTGTCTATAGGGAAGTTCTATTGGTTCACCATACACCCACATTGGATCCAATGGCTTCGACATTTTGTTTAAGTGAAAATCTTAAACCTATGGCACCAAAAAAAACCAAAATAAACACACGATAATGCAAAGCTTAAATAATGAGAGCTAGATGAATGTGGAATGATTGAATCTTCCATTTAAAAACAACAAGAAGAGGTACATTGCAAACCCTAGCCTAAGTCTAGAAAAACAAACAAATGAAAGACAAACGTTTTATACATACCAGGAAATCTTGATGGTTTGAATCCCCACTCCACGATCCCTCCGCCAATGACAACGAGATCCTTAGCTTTCTCTTTCTTGGACAGATGCACAATGTTCTCTCACACCTCTCTAGCTCTCACACGTTTGCAATCAAAGAATGAAAAGGAAAAACCCCACCCACGGCCTTAAAACCCAACTCCGGTGCACTGTTCCATAATTTAAATCAGCAGCCCGATATATTCCTCCAACTTTGCGATATTTTCCTAATATATAGCGATATATTGAATGTGTCACGACACATTCAATATATTGAAAATCACGTGATATATTGATTCCGATATATTGGAGTGCGGTTTAACTCGACGATATATCCGATAAATCAGATATATCACCGAGATTTACAACATTGATCCAAAAACCCTAGTTTTGTAGTTGCAAAGAAGCCTTAAGTGATGCCACTAGCCAAAAATCTTTGGATCAATTGTTGAAGTAAGCCCTTGAAGGAGGGTTTAAACTTTAAACCCTAGGAAACCATAAAAAGATTTTGATCCAAAAACCCTAGTTTCGTAGCTCTTTGGCGATGCCACTAGCCAAAAAGCTTTGGATCAGCTGCTGAATTGAGTAAGTGAGGTTTACATTGGCTCTTAAACCATGTTGAGATTCATAAGAGAGTGCGATAATCAAACAGAACTAACGCAAACATTAATTCTGCAATAAAGAGAAAATAAACCAGCACTAGGGCAGCTCAACTCTCGAAGAGAAAATATCCAAGATGTGTGCAACCCTAGAGAGAGAAATAGCGCAAACACAGGTGGACAAGAAAGAGAGAAACCTATGAACAAATGAGAGCGCAACAATTGGGAGTGCCCTTATGCAAAACAGTTTATTAAGAATGAATGAATGATCACAAGATTATAAATTACAAATGAGAGTTGTCTGTGCATAAACAACTCAAAGGGTAGGACGCTGTTACCAAAAGGGGTTATGAGCCTACGTGTACAGGGTCACCCTTAGCCAAACCTATAAATATAATAATGATTACAATATAAGGTTGGTTGTGGCCGAAAGTGAAGCTTACACCATTTTCAACATTGCATGCATGCGGAACTTAGCTTACTAAATAAGCTACCTTATCATGGCAGATCAAAGATCCAATAGCAGCACTCTCCTTTCCATGCAAAAATACCTCCTCTTCCAGAGGTGAAAGCCCCCTCCACACTCTGAAGATTGCAGCACGGTCACTTTAAAGAATAGCAGCACTGATGTGCCTCCAGAACAGTGCTGATATGTGTAAAACAACACCATTCTAAGTTTAAACAGTAGGCAGACGTGTCTCTCTCCAATTGATTAGGTTTATCCTCATGAAAGTGCCTTTCTCCTCCAAGCTTAGTCACCTGGTTCGTGTTCGTGTTCGAATTTGGCGAGCTTGAAGTTCGCCAAAAATTCGACAGTCAAAATTTTGGGGAAAAAATTCGGCCTTAACTTCGACATAGTACAAAATTTGAAAAAATAAAAAATATATATAATAAAATTCGATACTCTTATTATAAGTTTATCATACATCTGATAGAAATGAAAATAGCATACCAACATGATTAATCATGAGACATATATATTTTAAAAACACATCGTCTTGTTCAAAAGCTAAAAATATGTTCATGAAAGTTTGAAACATAGCATTAAAGACATGAACATAACATTAAAAAGTTTTACAAAAGTCAGCATGCAAAAAGAAAACTAGAACAAGAACACAAGTTTCATTCTTGATGTTCCTGTGGCCTACTTGTTACATCAAAAAGCTCTATGTCATCAAGAGCACTAGGGGCAGTAAAACCACTAGAAGCATGATCACCACTGAATTCAGCACTAGCTGAGGCTCTATCACTCTCAATGCCAAGATCATCTCCATCTTCTGGTGCATCTGGAACAGGAGATTATTTACTCGCGGGGTTTTTCACCTCACTTTTCAAACAAATACGAACTTGATTGAACCCTAGACGAATTTAATCGATTAAAATCCCGATTTTGTTCGGCATTGTGTTCGAGTTCGCCATTAAGTTAGGCGAACTCGAATGATTAAATTCGTGCCCATAAAAAATTCGCCGATTTTCGAATTTATTCAATTAAAAACAGCGAACCCGGTGACTAAGCCTGCCAGTATAGTCTCCTGAAAAATGCTGGAAACTCTCTGAAAAAGGTTGTTCTACTATCGATTTTACTTGCAGGTACGAATGTTAACAATGAGGCTAAAGACCTTGTCTAGGTAGTTAAAGCATGTCAGATGATGTTTGTGAGGAGAATCCCTAGGATCTAAA
Organism: Picea abies; assembly: GCA_900067695.1. Taxonomy (NCBI): domain Eukaryota; kingdom Viridiplantae; phylum Streptophyta; class Pinopsida; order Pinales; family Pinaceae; genus Picea; species Picea abies. The sequence continues at coordinate 14,123 of CBVK0102510385.1, forward strand.
AAGGCGAGGTCGCACATGAAGATATTCCAGATATAAGAAGCTGTATGAAGAAGAAGTTGAAGGTATCCAGCATGATTTGAAGACAAATTAACTAGTTAAAGATGTCAGATGGTGTTGTGGTGGAGACTGATTGGTAGAAGATTCAAGCAAGAGAGATTGAGATGGTATTCAAGGATGTGCGGACAATGCAAGGGAACGTGCTGTTTGAATCTTAAGCCATCCTGAACCCTCCGAGTCTAGATTTGTATAAAGAGAGAAGAACTGTAAAGTCATGGTAGGGAGTGAGGTCATCAAAGGTTTTGAGATTGTATTTGAATGCGATGACTTAAGTTGTCAAGTTGGGTTGTCAGTTAAGGTGTAGTGAGTTCAGTTGTTATTGTATAAGCATTAGGAAAAATATCTTCACAGCTGGTTTATGCATGAATTTAAGGCATATGGATGAAATGGTTCTGTCGTAAACTTTGTAAGAATTGATTGAATGAAATATATGTTGATTAATGAGATTTCTGTGGTTGGGATTTTCATTATTGATCGGACTAGCCACAGTTTTGTCAATAGACTGTCGACGTTTCGGATCCAAATCAGGATCCATTGACAGTCTATTGACAAAACTGTGGCTAGTCCGATCAATAATGAAATATATGTTATTCTGTTGTGCGTTCTCTTTGTTGTATGATTATATGTAAGCTTATGAATGTAGAAGTTAACTTCTTTATCAGTTTTGAACAATTGCTGTTTACATACTTTTTTGGCTCCTTGAGGTAAGAAGGGTAAGAACAATCCCTTTGATTAACTATTTTTTTGGATCTTATCAAATTTTGCAAATTCTTACAATAGATTGCTGCTCATCTTCAGTACTTTGAAGTTTGTGCATGATTTGGTCATTATGTTAGATAGTGAGTTATGACATGACATTTTTCAGAATGCTTTTATTTTTGAAAAAATGATTCGGAAACATTTCCAGTAAATTTTTTGTTGATGGTAAAGCTATTTTTGAATAAGTCAAATGTTATATCCATCTAATAAAGAAATTCCTGGAAACAAATTCTTTTGAATGCATTCAACTGGTGCATTCTATTCAATTTGATAATATTTTTTCAGGTCACCATGTTTGTTACAGTCGATTTTAAATGAGTTGTTAGATACAGTGATAAACTTCTAGTGCAGAAATCAAGCAACAGTAACTTCAGAAGGCAAGCAGTTTGTACTTTTTTGAAAAATTATTAGTGGGGAACTTATCTCACATGTTTGATGTTCTAATTACAGCGGTTGGCCATTGAATCTTTTTTGAAAGGTTCTTCTGTAGTTGTCTGTGCTCCAACAAGCAGTGGAAAGACTTTAATAGCTGAAGCTGCAGCAGCTGCAACAGTAGCCAGAGGAAAGCGGCTGTTTTACACAACCCCTTTAAAGGCTCTGTCAAATCAAAAGTTTCGTGAATTCCGGTAAAAAATTGTTTTAAGAACTTTATGGCGTTAATAAAATTATATCTTATTTTTTCTTAGAACAAGCATTGAGATTATGAAGTCTTTCCAACTTTATGCATTTTGAATCACAGCCAGCATGAAAGAACCAGTTAGATTGTGAGGGCTCCATGAGCTTATTTCACTTTTTTCGTAATGCATTGAGGAAGAAGGTTGCTGGTCTTCTCACCTTTTTAACCTTTAAATGTTCCAGGGAAACATTTGGGGATAAGAATGTGGGTCTTCTCACTGGAGATGCAGCAGTAAACAAAGAAGCTAGAATTTTAATCATGACGACAGAGATCTTGCGCAATATGTTGTATCAGAGGTGTGTCTCAGATACCTTTAAGATCAAGTTGATTATGCTAAACTTACAGAAATTGGAGTGCAATGACACTTCCCTTTTTCTTTTCTGACTATAGCATTTTCCTAAAATTATAAAATTTATTATCTGGTAAACTTAAATGTATGATACTCTATTATGCATGTTCTTTCACAGGAAGAAGGATGATCAATGATCATTGATCCAAACTACAGTAATGCTAATCTAGGTTATTTCTTCATTTAATATTCAGCTGTAATTCCTTTTCGATTGCAGTTCAAGTTTTTATATTATCTAGAGAAAGCATACGTGATGCTCCACAATGTCTATTAGAAAACAATCTTATGTGTGTAACTCAGACAAAATTCAGCTTGAATGGTAGGTAGTAATTGTCATGATCCCTTTTAATATAATTGTTCAATATGATACATATTAGTTTATTCCTTATTTTTCTCAATTATATCATATTGTAAAGAACTGTATCTCTTTGAAGATGTCTTGTGATTTGTATGGTTATTTTGCTCTTTCAATCCAAACTGTTATCGCACAATCTGCAGATTGGGCAAAGCCCAACCCAATCCATGGAAGTGTGACAACTACGGGAGTACCTACCCACTGTCACCTTAGATAGACACTCCCCTTGCTTTAGTGATGACAAGTCACCACAAGGAGGGAATCCCGGTGACCCTAGGGGGATTGAGATGAAAAGTGAGATGATGTAGGATGGATCCCCTAAAGATCAAGATTGGAGATGAAGGATGGCTTGAGAACAAGTCTTGTTGAAGGATAAATGATTGCCAATAGTTGTGTACCTGCAAAGCAGTGTTAGCGCTGCCCAGAACAGGACAAATAATGATCAAACAAGCCTTTAACCAATGGGGATTCAGCAAGAAAGCTCGCTGTCCCAAATTGCAGCAATGTGTAAGTCTATAAATCAGCAAAAAACAATTACCAATAGCTGCAAATTAAACCACTAAAGTCAAGTATAAGATGATGGAAACTAAACTAACAATAATTAGTCAAACTTCCACCTAAAAGAGCAAGACTTTAGATGGTTTTTAGGGCTGTTTTTTAAGTGTTATCAGCAATGTATTATAACAACCAAGTGGCTGTAGCAAACAAATGCTACAACAGCTAAATCTAACCACAAAAATTGACAAGTAAACCGTGCAAATGATAGCTAATAATCAATGTAACAGTCATCCAGGTTCCGAAGCAAATTTCAGCGGTAGATAAGTGAGTAATACATGAAAGAAGATGAGTTTGCTGCAGCCCTAATGGCTGTAGCTTTAGTTTATAACAGCAGCAAGAATTACTAGGCTAAGCGAGACGCCCTTAGGGCACAAAGATGCCTTAAGCATGCAAAATTGATTCCAACTTGAACAATTGCAAAATCTTTATTTTTCACTTATTCCAATGCAAATGATTTTATTTCTCCAATGCAAATTAGGCTAGTGCCTTTATCATTTGGGTGATGGGGTCTCTTGTTTCAAAGCTAGTAGTGTTACCTCCCTAGGGGTGTAAGCCTTTTTACTCCCTAGGGCAAACAAAACTAGCAAGGTAAATCTAGGAGGGTGTAACCCTTTTTACTCCTCCTAGCAACCTTGTTAAGTAGCTTCTCCAAGACAAATAATGGACCTTAGTGGAGGGTGTATACCTTTATACTCCTCCAAGGGTTTAGACAATAATAACCATGAAACAATAAGAAACACTAACAATATGCAGAAATTCCTTACCAATTCCAAGAGATACCAAGATTAAACCCTCTTTACCAAGAATTTTCTACCACAAAGCAAGAGAAAGCATCCAAGAGAGATAGCGCACCACTTCCTTCCAAAAGACAAGTAACTAGCATCCAAAATAGCATAAGAGAGAGAAAGCTGCGAATTGTCCAAGAGGGGTGAAAATTTCAGCCATAAACATATGTAATTCTCAAGTGTGTTATATGTCAAATGAAAGTGACAAGGTCTCTTTTTATACATGACCTTGTAAAAACAATTTGTCCACTTATCTTAGGGTAAAACACAAATTAGGGAGACCGACCTCCTAATTTTCCCTTTTACAAATTATAATTTAATTTTACAAAAGAAGCAAGCCCTAAAAGATGATGTCATTCCCCCTAGGGGTGACGTTTTGGCATAATGGCAAGATGTTGAGCTAGTTGAGGAAGTCGTTGGGCCTCCCAAGGCCTAATTTCTATGTGCTAGGGTCTTCCTTCAAGAAGCATGCTATATCGCCATCAAATCATCGAACACCACCAAATCCTAGCCTCCCAAGTGTGATGTCATGCCCTAGAAAGTGACTTTTTGAGCTTCCCAGGTCAAACGTTGGGAAAAGAGGGGCTAGATTTTCTTCTCCAAGATGTCCTCTCATGCCTCGAAAGGAAACATTCATCATCTAGCTTGTCCCACGGTGTGGGGTATGGCATCCACTCTATGGGCTTCATGCCCCAATGAAGGCCCAAGCAAGGTTTGTTCCTCCACAAATGTCCACCAAGCAAGGTCCTGCAAAAACAAGTGAATTCTCCCTCCAAGGGTCTCAAGTCATACATATCATGCCAAGTAAAATCACACTTAGTACAAGAGCCACCTAAACATGTGCATCGAGTCTACCTTTTCAAATTAAACAAGTGCTCAAAGACCCTATGCAATTTTCCAAATTTAGAAATGGGATGGGTGTCATAATGCCCTATTGTGTGAACCAATTCCTCACGTAAGGGATGTTCCCAAGGATAATCCTTTCAAAGTTATGTAGTGAATGTGAGGCGGATGGGGTAAGACTTCTAGATATGGGGTTCCATGACATACAAGGGCTCGTATTGTCTCATTTACGAGCGCCTTTGTTGAGGGCTAGCCACATCCATTTTCTCTTTTTGTTTTTGAAGCATATTTTTCCAAACCCTTTATTATCCATTTAATTTTCAGGCGTTCCCAAGTTGAAGATAGTAAGGGGCACTAAAAAGGAAAGACATAGCCTATTGGTTTTTGTAGTGTTGGACAGGTATTTCCATAGAGGCTCAGTGTCTAGCTTGTGGAAGTCATCCTTGTAACCTCTCAGTAGACCTTAGGGAGTTCACTTTATGAGCTATATAATTAAAGTGAATGTTATTTTGTTAATTAAGTTAAATGCCTAAGTTAATGGCATTAGTAACTTTAGTGAGTGTTTGATTAAGTCATGATCGTTAGATCTAAAGTGAAGGTGAGATTAGATCTCAATCTTTGATCACTTTAGAGATCTAGGGTTTGATTGATTTGGTCAAAGCTAAATGTAATAAAAGGCAACCTAGGTGTGAGGATGAGACAAAGTGATGGTACACAAAGAGTAAGCACTCGGTTGTGCCGGGGTAAGGGTCGAGGAAAGGGTGTAGGGGGCAACTAGGGAGATAGCAGTCGGGTGGGCTAGGCTATCAACTGTAGTTGTATTTCCTCAGAAGGGCCATTATCCCTGGACAAGAGCCCTGGTTTTATAGCAACAAAATCATCATAGGACTGGTTTTCCTGCAAAGGTTTTTCTAGGGGTGTTTACCCGAATCTCGTGTGCAAATGTTTTATGGTTTCTATTGTTAATGTTTCTGTTGATGTTTGTTAAGAACCTAGCTGTATTGTGATTCAGTAAATTAGTTTTACTCGGAATTAACAATAGTGTGCTAGGTTATAGAAAATTAACATGGTATTAGAGCCGAGACTTTGAAGGCGAAACCAGTTTTGCATTGATCGAGATGTAGTAGCGGGAAAAATGATTTTTATGCGGGATTTTTTTTTTAAAGTTTCAGGCTGCGCGGTAAAGTTGAAATCCCAGAAAAAAAGTATAGTTCGTACGGACTCGTACAACGTACAGATCGTGGCAGATTGGGCCGAGTGGGAGCCGCTGACAGCAGAAGAAATCGACTAAGTGATCGGTTGAGTAAAGTTGAGATAACGATTGACTGACAGCTGTAATAGGGATATTAGCGGCTGATTGTGGTCACCGTGGAATGTAAAATTCAAAAAGTTTGATGACTGAATGAGCTGGGCGGATAGTGTAGCAACAGTTGGATATGAGCGCCGATAGAGGAAGGGTCGTCGGGCAGTGGAGTAATGGCACGAGAAGCCGTTGCAGATCCGCTGTTGCTGAGAATGGGCTGAGGATCGGCGTGAAGATATGCAACGCATGGAGTTTGGGCGTGAGGGAAGAGGTCGCGTAGAGTAGGAGCCGAGCTGCAGCAACGGTAGGCAGTGATAAAGCTGCAGGCTTGAGCTGTAGATTACGGCTAATGGGTGCAACCTCCAAGCAGAACAACAGGCCGTGAAGGAGCTGGATGCGCGAAGGAGCTGGTGTGTAGGTGAAGGCACCGGTCGTGGGTAGAGCAGCGTGTTAGTGAGAAGCAACCAAGCCGCGCGAGCTGCTGGAACCACACTGGATTTGCGGTAGCAAAGGGCGGCAGGATCGACTGCAACACGTAGAGCTGGGCGTGACTGAAGAAGAACTGCTAGTAGACAACTTGTTCGCGTGAGGAAGCAACTGTGATCAACACGCAGGAAGCTAGGCGGATAGGGTAACGACTGAGGATAGTCCGCGTGAATTGGATGGCAGAGGGAGCCCGCCAGGGAGAAGCTGTCGGCCAAGTTAAGGACGCGGTGACAGGTGACAACATGGTGGGTGCTGAGAAGCAAGCAACAACGCCAACAAAGGAGTGCGGCAGCTAGCCGCAACAATTGGCCGGCAGGGTAAATCGCCAGCAAGAGCCCGAGCTAGCCAACAGACAACGTCGGCCAAGGAAGGCCATGTGGGCCAGCAGGACAACAAGCTTCTAGTGGGGCAACCAAGTCACTAGTAGACCGCAGAATTGCCTAGCAAAGGCCATAGGGTAGTTGGGTAGCCCTCAGGCAGGTTTGGGCAGCACTCGGACAACGACAGGTGCCTTGGGCAGTGAGTAAACAACTCAGGTAGCCAAGAAAAGGACCCGGGCAACTGCAGGAGGCTGCGGGCAACCTCAGGCAGCCTCGAGCATGTTATTCCCATTTTGTGGGATAACTAAGGAGATGATGTCTCGAGGCCCTCAGGTTACAGATATGGAGTGTCGAGAGACCACATGACTAGCAGTGTCCACTTGCACATACAGAAGCCCGCTCTATCACCACACTCTGATCCATAGTTAGCGCATCCACAATACCAACCAACTTTTGGAAGGCAGATGGGTCTTGCTCCATGCAGTACAAGTCAGGTATTGTAGCAGTTAATCACCCTAATATTTGAGGCATTTGAACATGTTGTATTTAAGCTGCTTTTGATTATAGAACGCCTGCTTGGACATTATGGTTTTGACCTTGTTTCACCTTGGTGAGTGTCATAGATTTCCTAGTAAGTGGCCAACCTCTGGGGAAGGTTTGTGACTGGGGGTCCTTTAAGGGGTTGTTGTACCATTCTCGACCATACCAGTTTCCGCTCATTACATTCCCATCATATTGCCCTCTTCTAGGTCCTTTGAATTTAGTGACCCAAGAAGAGCATGTACCTCTTTTCATGGGAAGAAGGGGCTGAAGGCCTAGAGGGATTGCTGTCGACTAAAAAAGATAAAAGCCTACATATAGACCTCCCACCTTAACTCTACCCTGGTCACACTGTGCTTCTCCAAGTTGAAGACGATGTGTGAAATTTCTACCTAAGCATCAAAAACATTGCCCACACACGCTCTACCTTGGTTGGCATGTTCAATTAGTTATTTATTTTATGGGTCCCTCAATTTTTTGCGAGAAAGACTTCATTGTTCTCGCGATCCCTGGTGAGCATCTGGAAGGTTTATGATTGGCTTTTATCTTTTGCCACCTACAAGCCTTTGGGCCTTCAACCCCTTCTTCCCATGAAATGAGGTACATGCCCTTCTTGGGTCAATAAGCCTGATAACCTAAAATATGGGGAGACAAAAGAGAAGAAGTAATGGAAAGTGGTAAGTATGAGTAGGAACAATACGACAACCCTTCGAGGAAGACCCTTGGTTACAACCCTTTCCCCAAGGGTGGCCACTTACTAGGAAATCGTGACACTCACCAAGGTGAAATAAGGCAAAAAGCATAATTTCCAAGCAAAACATTCCATAATCAAGAGAATTTTTAAGGCAACATATTTCAAATGCCCCAAGTATTAAAGTGACACTTACCACAATACATGACTTGTTACCTCATGGAGAAAGACCCACTGCTTTTCGGAAGCAAGTTGGTGTGGTGGATGCCATCATGGTGAATCGGAGAAGCATGGTGGTGAAGTGGGTCTCCATCTGTGTATGTGGACACTATCGGTCAATCCGTCTCTCGGTACTCCATGTCTGCAACCTGAGGGCCTCAAGACATCATCTCCTTAGTTATCCCTAGGAATGGGGGATAACAGAGCTAAGACCCGATAAAAGGCCTAGTTCTCTCCCTCATTTTTCATGGTTGGATTTGGGGAGAAATCCCTTGGAGTTAGTTGAATATCTATTGGATTTGTTTGGAGGATCAACTCAACTATCTTGTGGGTAAGGAAATCTTCTAGATCTTTATTGCGATTTCTCTTGTTGTTGAAATATCTTAACATATGTTACATAGTAAGAATTTGGTATGTTTCTATCCATTTTTCATTATGTTATCCTTGGGATGTTGTTTATGGATGCATTATTTCTCTATGTTTGGTTAAATGCAGATAAATTTCATTCTGGGTAATCATAATCTTCATAAGTGTTGGAGTTAATCTGCTTTAGTGATCTCTCTAGTTACATTTTTGCAATTTGGGACAACAAGGAAAGGGCCTTTGTAGCTTGAGTGTTTCAGCCTCAATTGCCATCTTTTCCTCAATAGGACAGCCTCCCATGAACCTTGATTTGACCCAATTGCTTGATGGAAAGACACTAGTCTTCAGTCTATCCATCCTCTTTATTTATTCAACTCATAAAAACTGTTTTGCTAGAACTTTCTCTTCACTTCACCTTGGACTTTCTCTCACAAGTCCTAGCAATCCTATTCTAGGGAATCCCCCCTTGCACTGGAGGAGAGCTGACCTAAAGTGAAGAAGAGGGTTGGTGAGGTGACAATGACCTCCCTCTTAGTTTCTCTAAATCCTTGCTTGAGCTTTAGGACTTTATCTCAAGAAGTGAGGGTTTAGGTCATAATAGGCCCCACTGTTATAGGTTTTTGAGACTTCAACTCTTGTCCATTATATCACATCCATGTCAAATATAGTTCCAAGTTACCAATGGATACACTTCCAAGTAATCCATTCCCACCATCCACCTTTCTTGGCACCGTGAATTCCTAATTGTAGGTCAATATCATGTCCTGGTTCCATGTGTGCAATGCCTTTGGTAATATTACCAACTTGATTGGTTGTGTCGTACATGTGAAGAAATATTCATCTTAATTATGGCTTAGCTTAGAGACAAACGTTCAATAGTCTTGTTCCTAGTATTGTTTGCTGCCCTTGCTTTATACCATATTATCCTCGGGTTTGATGAATTAGGCTTTATTCTTGGGGGATTAAGCATGGATTTCCATTGGGGTTTTGGGATTCCTTACCCTATAATAAAATCAACATGTGTAAAATCAACAATTGTTCCTAAATATGAAGGAGCCTGAATGATAGTTAAACATTTATTCACTATAATTACCTGACATTCATATAGTTTGGGGACTAACCCTATAGAAACTGTAGCATTAAATACTAGTGTTGCTTTTATCATCAATTAATTGGATTTATCGCAATAAATATTAGTTATTCAAGCAATGATATATCCCCCGCAATTTATCATCATACGGTGATGGCTTCAAATTTATTGTGATATTTTGAAAATATTTTTGATGGAGGCAAGAAAGCCTATAAAAGGCCAAAAAACCAATTTTATTTCTTATTTTTTTATTTTATGCTTTTGAATGCTTGCCGATATTTTGTCAATATTTCCCTGATTTTTCTGCTATCTCGAGTTTATGACCCCCACCAATATTTTGTCAACACTGATATTTGCAAATTGCAACACTGTTAAATACCTTTAAACCCATCAAGTATATTGCTTTACACAATAATAAACCATTGACAAAATTGCAATAGTAAGTGATAACTAGGGTTAGGCTTATTGAGTAAAGAGGCCAAATTGAAGCCTTTCTATCAAACTTAATTTTGAATGATTCTGAACCAGATTGCATTTCGATGGGATTAATGAGTACTGCATATTTAAAATAATAAAATGAGGGAATTGCATTTCGATGGGATTAATGAGTACTGCATATTTAAAATAATAAAATGAGGGAATTGTCTTGGGCAGGTTTTGTCCTGCCTAATGTTCATTTTGCAGTATACATATTACAAATAGGGTAAATGTTGATTATGTCCTTTTCTGGAGGTTAGATGAGGATGGAAAATTTCTTAGGAACACCGACAGCTAAAATTATATTGAAAATACATAGCTGACCATAAGGATTCCACATTTGTCAAACTAAATGTGTACAGATTAGCTTTCACAGCTATACTCAGAAAATATGATTCTCTATCTGGACAAGAAAAAATTTGATCACTTAAAGGAGAATTGGGTTCTGTTTCATAGATTTTAATAAGAAACTCTATTGTTTTCAGCTGGATGCTGAATAAGAAAGGCGCACATTTTAGTTAGTGGCTCATCTAAGTTATTTCGTTTGAGTATAACTGTGATTCGCTTGGTTGGGGAGTGTTTTCGTCTTCCTTGCCATGCTGAAACTTATCTAATCATCGAAGGCCAAATATAGTGAAGGTTACCCATATAGGAGTGCAAATTGGAGTGCCTTGACTAATACATCTCTTAAGCTTTTCACTTGTGTAAATTTTTTCTTTTTCAAAAATGATTTAAGCATAAGTGGAAGAATATGAGATAATATTGAATGTGTGACTAGAAGAAAGTGACAATTTTTTCTTGTCCTGTTGGAGCAGTGTTGGCATGGCCGTTGAGGGAAGCAGACTAGTTCAAGTGGATGTTGTTGTTCTGGATGAAGTTCATTATTTAAGTGACATCTCTCGAGGAACTGTTTGGGAGGAGACTGTATGCACGTTCACTTATAGTGTGTCTTCCTTAGTCTCCCTTTTTTAATCAATTTTCTTATAGGCTAAAGTATTTGGTTTTGGTTTTAGCTTGTGTACTCTATTTCAACAGGTGGTACTGGTGTTTGATTGCTGTTGTTCTTGTTAAGCTTGTTGCAAAATTGTCTAACCGTAAAGATCACGTGATATGTTTAACTAGTTGCCGATGATCTTTAACAGGTGGTACTTGTGTTTGATTGGCGTTGTTCTTGTTGACCTTGTTGTTAAATTGTCTAACCATAAAGATTATGTGATATGTTAAACTAGTTGCCGATGCACTTCAGATATGACAATAATTTGGCGAATAGAGTGCATTCTGATTTGAATAAGTTGATTTCCATAAATGCAGGTTATTTACTGTCCAAAGGAAGTGCAACTTATTTGTCTTTCTGCGACAATTGCAAATCCTGAAGAGCTAGCAGGATGGATCGGACAGGTACTTTAGACTCCCATGCTTCTCATTGAAAATTCATTTCCATGTTCAAAATTTGCTATAAATTGCATACATAGAGGCAGTATAAGGTAGTGTTGGTGAGTGATAAGTGAGTAAATAGCAAATCAATAGCTAGGAAATTGCAGCTTGAATTCTGATTACAAAATTGTAACTGAAAGTCTGATTCGGTAACTGCAGAAACTAAAATTTGTCATACAAGAAGTTTTGGATTTATATCTTTTTTATTGTCAGTTTAGCTTATTGAAGTATTTTGTGAATGAAGCTATGGTTGTCAGTATGAATCATTAACATTAACAAATGTTTTGGGGAGTTTAATATCCCTTGCGAGTTTTGTTTATCAAACAAACCAAAAGTTGCACACCTCTGAAATCGTCAATGTATTTATTCCCAAGCATGTAATTGCCAATGCTAAGTTTGTGCAATGTGGTTGCCTATAAATGATACTACATATGGATGACTTCTGCTGTTAAAGGAATTATCATTTATAGACGGTGTTATGGGAGGCTTCTAGGGTTTTGCACAGGTGCATGACTGCTGTGTCAATAACACATATACATGACTTATTTTTTTTCAATGGGCAATTTCTGTTGCTTCTTACTACCATTGCATATTAAAGCATTTTATTTGTTGCCAAATTAGTGAAACAACTGTCAGTTTACCTTGCAAAGGGTAGGTCCTTGTAGTGCCATATACAAAGTTTTGACTGAAACTTTTGTAGGCACCAATCCCACATATTCACAGCTGAAAGATCTGTATCAAATGGCATCCCTAAGTACCGAACAATCACCCAAGCTTGACCCAATTTTATAGGGAAGGGATCCAAACAGGTGGGGTCATCAATTCTGACGAGCCAATAGTTAGTTTTCTGCTCACTAAGCCTCTTACTGGGAGAATCCTCTGGACACACATCAGGCTTAGTGCATCTGCAACATGCTTGATCTGTTAGATCAATCTTGGAAGTCAATACTGACTTCTCTTCTAGTCTCATGGAAAAATCCATATCCTAGTCTTTCTGACTGGCTTCCTTCTCTGTCACTGAAACAAGGGAATCTTTCCATCTGTCTCCCAGTCTTGGAGGTTGTCTCTTCATCTGATCCTTTCTAAGATCAGGCTTACTTTGGATTTCTTCCGAGTCTACAAGGACTTCATCATCTCTTATGGGGTATACTTGGTGTTGAATACCAAGTCTAAATATAAAAGGTTGAGTCATACTTCAAACGAGTTCTGCTTCCCATCAAGGTGGCTTCATTATCCTTTGACCAAGTCTTCTGTGAGTTCTTGTTCTAATGTTTGGTCATCTTTGGAGCCTTCTGCTCCTTACAATCAATCTCCATATGAGATACTTTGGATCTCAAAAATAGCTTCTTCTTCATCTTCTTTGGTACATGGATGTATACCATCATGTACACGACTTGGGTAGTCTGCTTCATGTCTCATCTAATCTGTTGCCTTCTGTAACCTTCATTATAGCTTCCTCAGGGTTATCACCTGTGACCTGAACCAAGGTCACAAAACAACAGGAAAGGATAATACTCTTTTGATAATAGTAATAAAACAACAACACGAATAGTCGTCACAGTAGCTCCTTTAGAGCTATCACTTGTGACCTGCCTGAAACAAAGATCAAAAGTAAGAAATACAATACAAAATGAGATCAACACTCTTCTAGTGTTGTGATCAAACATTCATCCATGGTATCTTGGAACCAACACAATAAGTTTCTCCTAGAGGAGATGTTAGTTGTATCCGGTAAATGATTATTTATCTCAATATGCTCACATGCTACCAACTTACCAAGCATAATACTTTTCAAAGACTGCTACCTCAACTCTAGTGTTTACTTGTAATGGGGTAGTTATCAACTTGTCATGTTCAACTTTGAATCTTATCAACTTAATTAATCAAATATGGAACCTGGAGTCTTGTCCTCAAGAATGAGTGTGTTTCTTTTCTTCCAAGTCTCCTTCACTTAAGATGACAAGTGATTTCTTCAACATGTCTTCTATACGAAGACAATATGCTATCTTGACAGAAAGTTGGGTTAGAGAATAAACTCTATGATCTCAACTTTAATTCATCTAATACCTTGACTTTAATTTTTAACCAAAGGTTAGTATGATGGTCATAGCTTCAACATGCAACCTAGATCAAAATAATGTCATAACAAATAGATGCATATGAGAATAATCAAACCTGGGTTGCATTATTCCTCTGAATGTGTTGGATCTGAGATCCTTTTGGATCTATGGAAAGAGATCCCTTCTTCTGCAAATACCTTGTAAAGCTTAACAGTTTAAACATATGTGAGTACATACCTCTGATAGTAGTGGCACCATCTGGTAGCAGCGGTAATAATTACCAACCCTTTAAAAACTTGAAGGGTGACTGCAACTGGTACTGCAGCTGATGCTTCAATTGATACTGCAATTGATTCTAAAACTGCAATTGCAATTGCAACTGCAACTTAGGGTTTTATGAGGAAACCCTAATTTTTGAAACTTCAAATTTTGAAATTCTGATCCAAGGACTAGATGCACTGGGCCGAGGCGAGTTTGCTGGAGCTGTTAGATTTCAAAAATTTCAAGTTTTGCCCCTTGAAACTTGCCCTGCAGAAATCTGGACTGGTACTTCTGGTACTGGTTCTGGTTTTTCTGGTTTTTTGTTACTTATGGTTTTTTTGTTTTTCTGGTATCAGTCAAAACTAGGGTTTGACTTTTCGAAGGCTCTGTCCACTGAAAAGGTGCGCTCAAGCTACCAAAAGATTTACTAGGGTAGGGCACACTTTTCTAGATGGTTTTTAGGCAAAAATTCCTCTCCAACAAAAGCCCTAATTTTTTTGTACGACAATAATGACGTTTTTGCTTATCCAGTGAAAGGTGCTCTCTTCAGCTTAGCTTTGAGCTATTATTAGGTTTCTTTTCAATTTATTAGATAACAATAGCACATGCAGGATCACTGAGAGAAACACAATCAGAAGATACACAACATTTATCCTGGGAAACCCTCATGGGGGAGAAAACCCAACAAAAACTTCCTTAATATAGATAGCCAATATGGTGCCAAGACAATAAACCAAAACACTAGAGAATATCCAACACTGAGCAATGTGCCTCTCTCTTCCTTCTTCTCCCAACTGCAGCTACCAAACTTGCGCACTTGATGAGTGAATGAGTGAGTGTGATAATGAGGCACCAACCTCCTTTATTTATGCTAGTTGGCACGCACTGGAAAGGTGTCTCTTCACTGGGCAGGGCCGACTTGTCTTCTTAGTGGTTAAAACCACTTTAATTAGGCCTGGGGGCCGACTTCTTAATTTGCATAATACAATTAGGGTTTGACCAATCCACAAAAGGGGATTTGGTCAAGTACAAAGCCCGACATGATCAATCCACAAAAGGGGATTTGGTCAAGTACAAAGCCCGACATGATCAATCCACAAAAGGGGATTGATCATGTGAATAATAACTCAATAATAAATAGAATACTCTTTGCAGTTACAATATTTCAACATACAGGTCCAGATATGGCCGACCACAATTGCGTTTACAAGAAGTGTTTTAATAAATTAAATAAATAAATATCATATACATAAACTAAGCTTATTAAAACTATGCTCTTAAAATTATCATATTAAATTAAAACTAAATATAGTTTTAATACTAAATTTAATATTTTTCATATGCATAAATTATCATGTTAATATTAAATACATATAAATTATGTATATACTATATTTATAGCTTTAATTAAAACTATCATATGTATATTTATATTTACATGTATGTAGAAAATTAAAACTACTATTCATGTATGTTACTATATATATATATAATTTTAAATAATATATATATAATTGCCGTCCACTGAAAAATTTGGGGGTGCGCTCTAGTCGTCTCGGAAACTCGCCCCCCCGTCCCCAAAGCCAGTGCAACATAGGTAAAAATCAATATTTTTCCTCGAAAAGGTGATACTTAGGTAAAGTGGGTATTCTGAGTTTGAAAACGAATACTCCCAAGGCATACAGTGCCTCCTAATACCACTTATTTAACTTATTCATCAATTACAATTAAAAAATTTCGTTTGTGGGAAATTTTTTATATGCAAAAAACATTAAAAAAACATAAGGGGGACTTAGTGCATTTCCATAAGACTCTAGGAGGATGATTAGCATGGTAATATACATTAGACTCTAGACTTAGACAACACACACTAAGGCCTAACCATCAGTACACACTCCAACTTAAATATTAAATATTAATATGATAATTTATGCATATGAAAAATATTATATCTTGTTGCATAAATTAGACTTAGACAACACACACTAAGGCCTAACATACCTCATGGTGACAATGGCTTACCATCTCCCATACTCTGGGTTGCTTGAATGTGATGAGCCTTGGTTGATCTGTGCTGGGAGGCAAATGAGGGGGGCTGCTGGGTTGCCATTTGTGGACATCTTGATCATCATCATCATCATCACGGTGTAGATCATGTTCTCCATTGCAGGCCTTGAGACATGATCTCCTCCAGTTACCCCTAGGCATGGGGGTAATAGACCCAAAGCATGTATCGATCTCTTCAAGTCAAAAGTGGGCTCTACTTCAATTAATGATACAATGACATCGATGTGTGTAGGCTGTATGACACCCTCCTCACATAATTTATATGCACCATGTTATATGCCATATAAAATAAAGGTGTCGCATGATGTAAGGAAGGGGGTGGTCCCATTAAAGTATAATTTTTGTGATCATATGTGCCATGGTGTCATCCCCACTTTTATGCCATCACATAAGTTAAAATAGTGGGTACGCTATTGTATGAATTAATGAAGGGGGTGCTCCCATCATTAAAATGATGTGTTCTTTAACTTTGCCTTAACACATAGGCTTTCACCATGGTCAAGGTGCAAAAGGGGGTGGCCCCTTTAAAACAAACTTTCCCAATTGTATGTGCCAATGGGGAGTATAAAGTTTTTTGCACCATAATCATTAGAAGTTATATCTTCTAGTAAACCTCACTATATGTCAAGATCATATGTGTGAGTGTTAGGATGAATGCCATAAGCACTAAAAATCACCCCACAAGTACATCATCTCATCAACTATAAACCAAAACTTCCAAATTTTCAAGTGAACTTACTATGATGCAAACCCATCCATTGTGATGAAAATCACAAGTGGATCCTCATGCCATATGAGGTGTAACATGACTTGTTTTGATTTTGAGGACAAGTGGATTCAGAACTACAAAGTATTTGGTTGCTTCATCTCAGTTATAAATTATGGATTTTTGCATGGTTTGTTGCCTATCAGGGGGTTGCCAACAGAAGCTTGTTTGTCTAAAACCAAATTGATTGATGGTCTTTGTTTAGTTTGTAATTGACTAGAGACAATGAAGCATATCTTATGGGACTACAAATTTGCTAGAAGTTGTTGGAATTATGTTTAGGATTGCCACTCAATTTTGTTTCAGAGGCAACTTCATTAACATGCAATTTTGTTTGGCGACTCACGATCCATAGTGCTTTCTCCTTTCTCCAATATTTGGGATTGCCTTAGAATTAATGCATTGCTTACTATTTGGAAACTACGATGCAAGTGTGTTTTCTCTGATGAGGTTAGTTTAGTTCAATCTTTTTGTCATACTCGACAGGAAGAGTAAGGATGCCCAAGAATCAGATGCCCTAGCTTACTTTGACTTTATTTATGCTTTAATAGCACCGAGGAACAGGATATAAGACACCATTGTATATACCCTTCCGCTTTTGTTTTCAGATTTGTAAATATTTGTTAATATAACACATTTTTTGAAAAAAAAAAAACATTTTATTGTTGTTTTTCAACCTTCGATACAATATTCTAGGTATAATCTACAACATTTTATTTAGTTTCAAGTTTTGTGTCATCTAGCAATATTATGGGTTGTGTTAAATTAATGTGTTATGAGTTGATATGTTGTTATCATAGTCCTAATGATACTGTTCAACATTTGTAATACTTTGCGACATTGATTTGTGTGGGCATAGTTGTCTAGACTCATAGTACTAGATTCATTCTATCGGACTCAAATATTAGGAGAGTCTTTTTTGGTTGTTACTGTGCCCTCTCAGGGTTACCCAACCAAGCCTTGTCAACCCTGGACACTCCCTTGGCTACATCATTAGGTAGTGTATTCGTGCCTTCTAAATGATTGATGCAACACCATATACTTCTTCCCCCCACTGTGTCCTTTTTCATCTCTTTATAGTGGTTCTCTCTTTGCTTTATTTGTTGTATTCCTAAAAGTCTTTGTGAGAGTTACAAATTGCAAGTGCCACCTAGATGTAGGAGTTACAAATTTACTATTCAGCAAATTCTACTGGAGACGAAACTGACTTTGGACAAACTCATTATGTCACAAACTACAAAAATTGACACTTAAGATTTAGAATACAATACATGAGGAGTGTTCAAGATACTAATTAGGTGGGTCCAGTTTCCATCTTATTCTTTAAATAGATGCTCTTTATTATTAAGATTTTTTTTCTTTGATATTAAGTGATGCTTTAATGTATTTTAGGGTGTAGATTGCTGCTTCTATATTTACAATGATTTCTTATGCAGGGTGATAACATCGTGGTTCCATCCTTAAAGGAGAACAAGATAATAGAAAGAAACCTTGTATTTATGCATCTAGATTTCCTTCCATTTTTTCATACCTATATCAATGTGGCTTTCATCCATATATGCCATGCATGTTTGATGGTCACTTGATGTTCAAATATGATCTTAAGAAGTACAATTCGATTATTGACATTTATTGATACATCAAATTTTGAAAGTTTCCTCATATGCATTTGATAGGTTCATTTCCCTCCTTTTCATCTGCATTATAGTCCTCAAAGCAAAAAAAGAGTTAAAAGGAACCCTTGTCTTCACTTCTCCAAGTTTAATTCCATTTTTTCTAACTATCCTAGTGTTGCTTTGACTCATTTGTGCCATGCGTTTTTGATGATCACTTGATGTTTCAAATATTATATTAACAAGGACCATTCGAGTTTTATTTGATGATATGCTTTACCAAAGAGTTGTATTATTATCTTTTATTGTTACCTAAAATTTTGAAAACTTTCTCTTGCGCACTTGATAGGCTATGCTTCCTCCTTTTCATCTAGATCACTAGATCTTTTCATAGCAAAATTATGATATATAATGACTATTCGTCATTTTTCTAATATTTTTTGTAGGTGCATGGTCCAACAGATTTAGTAACATCAAAACGGAGGCCAGTGCCTTTGACATGGCATTTTTCCATGAAAAAATATCTTTTACCTCTGCTTAATGAAAAAGCTACAACCATAAACAAGTAGGTGTTTTCTTGTTTTCCTTGTTTCTTATCGGATGGTCTCACAAATTTGTTAATAACAAAAATGAGACTAGAGCATCTTTCATGGAATTTTATTTCCCTAAAATCTAGTTTACCCTGACATCATAAAAAAATTACAATAATTAACAAATGGCTCCATTTCTTTTTATATTGTATCTTGCTTTAAGTAGAATGTATATGTCCTTTGCCAAAAAACTTTAGATTAAAATTATGAAATGAAATTAAGAAATATCTTATTAGTTGTTAGAACTTGCAATAATATAGATGTATATATGTGTTCTAGATTGACCATGGGCACTTGTACATGCATATGCATTGCCATATATGTACATTTTTAGACAACTTATAAGCTTGTAAAGCAAAGTATATACCATTGTTAGAAAACTCAACTTGGTGAGAACTTGGGTAGGAAAGAGAGGAAGAGTTTGAGTCAGACTCGACAAAAAGTCAAGAAAAACTTGGCTAATACAAAAAATTAAAATGGTTTTTTTTTTTTGTTTTATAAAGGGGCATGTTGTCGCCTTATACACACCTTAGGGAGCGTGGAAAAATCCTCAATCCACTG
>CBVK0102510386.1:0-11241 GCA_900067695.1 Picea abies
TCCTTCGTCTAGGCCAACTCCTAGCGAAGCCAAGGGGGGTAGTCCCTAATGAAAATAATCTAAGGCTCAAAACTAAATCCAAGCAAAATTAGAATCTAGGAGTTTATTGCAACAAGAACAATATAACAATAAGTAAATCTACACTAGTAGCATATATCATTCATTCACTATAATTGCTTATGAAAAAGATAATCAAAACCAAAGAGATACTTGCATGAGAGATAATGAAATGGATACTGATACTTGCAAGTAAATAACAACAAGCAAATAAGATACTTCAAGATAAATGAAATGTTAGACTTTGTAACACCTTGAAGTGAATGGCTTTGAAAGTAAAAGTAATGAGACCAGTGCCAAATATCGATATATATATATATATATATATATATTGCCACCGAATGAAGATTGCTGTATGAATTGTCCTTGTAAAGTTTTAATTAGAGTTGATTAGGTTTATTGTGAAAGTGACTCTCGTGTTTGCAAGTCACCTTATGTGCAATATGTGCTAAGTGTTGCAGGAAATAAATCTAATCTAGATGTGGCCTCTAAGAGGCGATCCCTTAGATTGGAGGTTGAGCTTGCTGGATGTCCAACAGGGAGAGTATCCCTCTGACTTCACATACAAGCTCAAGATAATGTGGGAGATCCAACGAGGAGAACCTAGATCTCAAAGTTCCCGCCATATTTCTTACACAAACCCTCTTACGTTTCCAAACAAGCAATAGAATCTTAAAGATTTACTTAATTAGAACTAATCCACACTGACCATCCCCGGTTCTGATGAGTTCCCCAAATCGAGATAGGCTCGCAAGGGTTCAGAGAATACATCGGGGAGCTGAGGAGAAATGTTTATTTGCCAAATTGAAATAATATAAAGTAAATACTGAAAGGAAATCAAATCTAGCAAAAATATCTAATTGAATTAATCTAGAAATTGAAACTAACTAAACTAACTATGGAATTGAAATCTAATCTAAGTTTTGCGGTGCTTATGACAAATTTTATGATAGATTTTATCTTTCCTTTAGGTGAGAGTTGCAAATATGAAAGACTTGAAGCAAAAGGAAAAATTACACCACAAGACACCAATCCCCTGGGGGGATGAAAATTGGGCACTGGGTAGCCCACTGATTTTATTACTTCTGTTAAGATGATCTCTTTTTGGGAGGCTTGTGGTCCCTTATACAGGACAAGAGCATCAAGCTTACAAGTTTCAAATGGTTTATTGAAGTATGAGGTGCTTCTGGGGGTCCAAGAAGCTCTAATTCCACCAAAATTGGGCATAGTTTCCTCTTGTTTGTTCACAAACCTGCACAAAACAACAAGCAAACAAAGACAAAAAATGCCCAAAAACACTTTAAAAGTGTCTTGGTCTTATGCTAGAAAAACCCCAAAATTCTAAGTTAAAACTAGTGAAAACAAGCAAAATTTAACTAAGGAATGCAAGCTAGAAAGCTTGTTCCCTTAGGGTCTTTGATTGCTGTTTTAAAACAAAAAAGTAAAGGCACTTAGCTTGCCAAATATGAAAGTAAAATCTCTTTGAAAGAAATCAACCCTTTAGCCTTGTTATCGCACAAGTTGTAGGTTGGGCAAAGCTTGACCCAACCACCAAGTGGCGATAACTAAGGGACAGTATACCCATTGTCACCTCGATATAAGTCCCGCACTTCAAGGGTGACTAGGTCACTCTAGCGAGGCGATCCTGGTGACCCTGGGGGGAATTGAGACAGATGGAAGGGAAGGAAGAGAAGTATCCCCCTAAAGGTCAATAATGGAAGAGGAAAGTGGCTTTGATGACTCGTCTCTGGGTGTTTTAATTTTGCCAAGTCTTTGGATACCTGCAAAAGTGTTTGTACCTGCCCGAGACACAAGAAAAACCACACTTGCATATAGTATGTTAGGTGGATATATCAACAATTATTAAACCATGACAAGTGCAATAAGAGCTAGTATAAGTGAATTTGAAAGCACAAGAGTTAGTCTAGCAAATGACTAATAATTAGCATGCACTTTGATATTTAAAGCAAGGCTGTCATACAACATCTCTGCAGTAAAATTTATCATCCTTATGGCTGTAACATACAATGCATTACAGCATCAAAACTACCCAATGAAACTTGCCCAAAGGTTGACCAAAAAGTGTGTTATAGCAAGTAGAACATGAGGGAAAAGTTTTAGCTTAAATCTAGGGTTAGTTTGTGAGTAGTTAGAGTTATAACAGTTATGTTTTCTGCAGCCTTATGGCTGTAGGGTTAGTTTGTTAACAACAAGAAGATTTAGTAAGGGAGAGGGGGCACCTCAATGGGGCAAGAGAGCCTAGGGCTCAAAGAACAAAATCCAAGTGAGAGAACTTCAAGACTTTGACTTTTCACGTTTACCAAGGCAACAATTTATTTCTCCAATGAAACAAGTGATGACTAGTGCCTTTAATGATTGGGTGAATGGATTCAAAAAAGAAAGATCTATAGGTACTACCTCGTTGGGGGTGTAAATCCTCTTACTCCCCAAGGCAAGTATCCCTAGCTAGTGTTTAGGATAGGAGGGTGTATGCACATATACTTCTTTTAGTAAACCCTTGTTAAACCAATAAAATGTAAGCACAAAATGATGGAAGCTAAGGTGGGGATGTATGCCCTTATACTTCCCAACTAGCTCTAGCAAAATAACCTTGACTTGAATAACAAATGATAGAACAATGTAAAAGGCCTTACCAATTCAAGGAAAAATGCTAAGACAAACCACCACAATAGAAATTAAGAGCCTTCCAAGGCTAGCACATCACTTCCATCAACCGATAACCAAGAATATAGCCATACACAAGAGAACAAGAGAGAAACTAGCCAAATATAGTGAAATTTCAGTCCAATGCCTCTCCAAATGGGAGAGATATGTTATGAAATGAGATCTTATGATCTCTATTTATACAAAATGTCTCCAAAATAGTTTGTCCACATAATTTTACGGTAACCAAAAGACTAGGAGTCAACAACCCTAATCTTTCCCCTTTACACAAATAATATTAAACAATTCACTTAAAATTTACTTCTTCTAAAAAAGAAAGCCTAACTTAAGGTGACGTCACCCCTTTAGGGACATTTTGACAGTAGGAGCAAGTCGTTGGTGTTGGAGGAGTGTAATTAGGCTTCCCAAAGCCACATGCCAATCATCCAAGTCATTTTCTTCATGTTCAAATCCTCATTCTCCTCAAAACGTCCTTGTCTCAATGAATGATAACCTCACAACCAAACCCTAACCCTCCTAGATGACGTCGTGCCTCCAAAGGTGACGTTTTTCCTCTCCCAGGAAAAATATTTGGCATGTGAGGGCTAGGTTATGTCATCCACAATGTCTTCTAGGCCTTTGGCATGTGAGGGCTAGGTTATGTCATCCACAATGTCTTCTAGGCCTCCAAAGGTATGTCTCTCTCATCCAACATGTGGGCCCTTGACATCCACCTGTGGGATTCAAGCCCCATGGAAGCCCAAGCTAGGCTTGTTCCTCCAAAACTATCCGCCAAATAGGTCCTGCAAAGACAAATAAGCATGCTCAAAGACAAATAAGCATGCTCAAAGACATTAGGAGGGCTGACGAGGTGACATATTGGGTAGATCTTTCCCTAGGTCAAGGAGTGTTTCCAAGAGATCCCTCTCTAAGCCATGTAAAGTGGATGAAGTGGTTAAGGATCAAGACTCAATGAGCATGGGGTTCATACCATACAAGGGTTTGTAGTGTCTCATTCTTGGGTGCCTTTGTAGAGGGTGTGTGGCACCTTCGTTTGCAATGAAATTTTTCTAAGCCCATCGTTTTGCCATTATTTGTTTCTTTCAAAATTTAAGCACAAGTTGAAGGCCATTGTCCTGGCGTGGTGTCTAGATAATGACAGTGTCACTCACAAATACCTAGTGAAAATTAGAAGGATGGCTCATGATGAGACCCCCTTTCTCTCAACCATGCAACTGAGAACCATTACCTTGGCTTGGTGACCAGATGATGGTAATCTCATACCACTAGATATCCATGATCATGATAAGTCGGGTCGTGATGAGACCTCCTATCCTCCAACTAACCCTTTAAGCATTCATAATCATTATTTTTGTGGGTACCCCTTTTCCTACACATAAGTGTTTCATTGATTTCTTGGGGGATTCCCTCGACGAAGCATTTGGAAGGTTTATATACAGGCTTTTATCTCTTACCCAACAACAATCCCTCTGGGCCTTCAACCCTTTCTTTCCATAGAATGAGGGACAACCCCTTCTTGGGTCAATACACCCTAAAATCCGAAGAGATAAGGAAATGGGGGGTTTAAGCGATGAAAAGTGGTAAGTATGGTCGAGAATGGTATGATGTCTCTACAAGGGAGTTCCTAGTAGCAAACCAATTCCTGAGGAAGACCACTTACTAGGGCACAATGTCAACCACAAAGGTGAAAGAGGGGAAAATGCATAATGTCCAAGCATATGCCATGAAATCTAAAAAAATCTAAGATACAACATACTCAAATTCTTCAAATATTGAAATGACACTCACCATAATACCTAACTTGTATCTCATGGAGCAAGGCCCATTGTCTCTCAGAAGCTAGCTAGTGTGGTGGATGCCATTTGAAAATCTATGACCTCTGTGGTGGTGAGAAGGGTCTCCATCTGTGCAAATGGATACCGATGGTCATGTCGTCTCTCGACACTCCATATCTACAACGTGAGGGCCTCGAGACATAATCTCCTTAGTTATTCCACAAAATGGGGATAACATGGAATATACTTGATGATTAGAATTTGGATGGGTTATCACTTCTTTATGTTCCCTTCTCTTATAATGTTGCTATGGTGGGATTATTCATGTTTCCTTTGTGGGGTTTTCCTATGTGATTTAACATTATGATGTAACATTTGCTAGACATTACCTAGGGGGAAATATTTTTAATGATGTTAGTATCCTCATTAATGTGCTATTTTCTAAGTTTGAGTTAAAAGAGAAGTTACTACATATGATTTGATGGTGATTTAACCTTTTTGCGAAGGTTGGATAATTACTTTTAATGTAATAATTCCTTAGTGGTGGTGCACCTTAGGTTGGACTTTATGTTTGTTGTCATCATGGTGGGGTTTTGCTAGGGAGAACATATTTTATGTACATGCCTCTCTTTGGCACACATTTTCATGGTGATTTAATCTATTGATGACTAATTGGAGGGGAACTATGGTTATATTTGAGCATTAACCTTTGTGCACACATATTGAGGTTGATTTAATTCTTCAATGATTAAACTAAGCTAATTTATCAAGATTAAGGTTACTAGCTTGAGCACACTACTTCATTTGACATATTTTCATTCTTGGAGGGAACATTCATGTGGAGTTGGTTGGTGTTTAATTAATTTATTGTTGTTGACTACTTTGTTGCATAAATCTTCAGGAGTTGTGAGTATCTTGGAGTTTATTTCTTTATTTATTGAGGTGGTTGGACATTGTAGAAAGAGCCCATGATGAATCTTTCTATTTTGAGAAAGTTTTTGGGGACTTGACCGAGCCTTTCTTGTGGAGCGCTCCATCTAGTTAGTATCTTGCACAGTTGCTCATGCATCTTGTGGACCAATCCTTATTTTGGGATGGTGTTTATGGAGCACTCTCCAATCTTAAGAATATTTTATTGTATTTGCATGCATGCATCTTGGGGGGCACACTATTGAGGCATTATTTTACCATTTTATGGAGCACTTGACATGGAAAACCACTCATTTCAAGGAGGCACCCCACTTTCTTGTGTTATTTTTAGAGGATGTTGCCTAACTACTCCATTGTTTTGTTATTGTTTGACTTGTCATGGAGTTAGTTAACAAATATTGTATTTTATTGTAAGAGATGAATTTCTCTCTATATAAAGAGGAGCTTCTATCCATTTCATGAGGATTTTGGCAATTGGAGAATTTAGTGTTAGAGAGTGAAGACGTGAAGGAATGAAGGAAATGGTAGGAGCTCGGAGTTGATGTTGAGTTTCCCTTGTTTACCAAACCCTTGAAGACTAATGAAGCATTGAAGTATTGGTTTACTTTGTTGTATGGTTATGGTATGTTTTTTCAATTGTTGTTTATATGTTATAAAATATTTTTGTTATCATACTTATGTGAAGGATTAATAATGAATTCAATATTCATTTTGGAATAAGCAATGTGAAGAGGTTCTCCTTATTGTTTATTTTTTATTTTATTTCTACACTTGTTTTCCATTTTCCTATCAAACTAAGTTGCAGATTTGGAAGAACATTTCAGCCATTAAACAAAACCTTCACATTTGTATTGATGAGTGGTGCCTTGAGCCCTCCAATATTCGATGCTATAGCTTATATTTAGCAAACACCTTGGAGTAAATTGCATCAAACTAGTTCATTTTACCTTAAACATACACCCAAGTGATGAATGCATCAAACAGGTTCTTTCATCCAAGAGGTTGAATTTAGTAAACTAACCCTTTCAACCATATAGCCTACCTCAAATTAGTTGATTGTAACACACTAGTTCTTTTATTTATTCAATGTTTATGACTCCACTAGCCCTTAAATTATAGGCACTAGTATTACATCATCCCATTTCCTTGTTTCCGTCATTTCCATTTTATTTCGTTTTTGTGCTCCTTTTTCCATTTCCACTACCACATTCCATTACTACAACCACTTTGTTTCATCAAGTTTTACTCTTCATTTTTCACCTTGATCCCCCAATCCATAGCCTTGATAACCCTATCCTTAGGGCATCCCCCCTTGATTTGGAGAAGATCCAACTAAAAGAGATATGAAGAGCTAATGAGGTGATAGTGGGTAGCCTTATGATTTGCACAACTAGCCTTTTGATGCTTGGGACTTTATATCATGTGGGGGTGCTAGATTTTGTTGTAACAATTTGGTGTTGTTGTCGTTGTAAAATCTAGCACCCCCACATGATGTAATGTCCCAAGCATCAAGAGGCTAGTTTTGTGCAACTTAGGTAGGCTAACCACTATCACCTCAATAGCTCTTCCTCTCTCTTTAAGTTGGCTCTTCTCCAACTCAATGGGGGCTTCCCTAAAAGGTAGGATTACTAGGTTATAGAATGGGGGCACAAGGTGATTTAATGAAGAGTTAGCATAAGAAAAATGGGTGGTAGTGGTGGGGGTATGGAAAGGAAAGGAAAGTGAGATGAAGGGAACAAGGAAATGGGATGATGTAATATTGATGCCTATCAATCTAAGGGCTAATGGAGTCATAAAACATTGAATGAATGAAATAACTATTGTGTTACAATCAAATACTTTGAAGTAGGCTATATGGTTGAAAGGGCTAGTTTACCACTTTCAACCAATTAATAAATGAAGAAACTATTTGATACATTCATCTTTAAGATGTGTTCTTAAGGTAGAAAAGGGCCTAATTTGATACAATTGAACCTTAAATATTTTCTAGAAATGTGTTGTAGAAAAACTAGTCTTGGAGGGATAAGGTTGCCACTCATCAATTGAATTATAAAGGAGTTGTTTTATCGATGAACTATGCTTTCAAATCTACAACTTAATTGATAGAAGAAAGGAGAACAAGTGCATAAATAAAGAAAGAGGGAGAACCTCTTCGCATTTCTTTACTCCTAGATGAATGAATTAATTAGTAAGCCTTTATAAAAGAATGAAAACAAGAAGCATATGCAACAATATGAGAGACAATTGAAGAGCATAAATAAAACATACAACAAAGTGGATCAATACCTCAATCTTCCTTTAATATTCAAATTTGATATACAAGGGAGCCCAACACCATCATCTCCAAGCTCCAATTGATCCAGGAGGATCTCGATGGCCACCCACCTTTTCCAACTAGCTCAAAACAGTTTTTTGGCAACTTACCTTTTTAGCAGTTTTTCGGTTCCTGAACTTCTAGGGCCATTTTGAGGTCCCAAATGATGTTTTTTCGCAATCGGGCACCTCAAGGATGGCCAAAGGATCTGATTGAGCCCCCTAGATGAAGCTCCTTGTCAATACCTTTCCACGAGCTATTGTGTGCCCTAAACATAGATCATATGCAAAAGTTACGACCCCGAGAAGTTGATGTACTAACTTACCCCAATGGGGTCCACATGACTTTTGACGCTTCATCTCATAGGGTTAGGTTTTTGGATGTCTAGGGTTTTGAAATTCATGTTTATTGTAAAAAGGCCTTTAGAGCCTCCTTATACTCATGTTCTTGCGAATGAACGTAGCCGTCACATCTCTTCTCAAAGATAAGCTGCCACCATTCTAGAAAGCTTGTTTTCAGTCAACATTTTACAGTTTTCAACATATTTCTTATTTAATAGAAGTCAAGTTTTATTGTATCTTTGTTATTCGTTCACTATGTCTTTGTGTTAATATTATAAATCTGTGGTTTCATTTCGTTCCGCTCATAAATCCGGATCAGTGGTATCAGAGCGGTCTACTCATTGTCGTTTTTTTTAATGCATGTCCCCGACGTGGTCAGGGTATAGAGAGTTGGGTCTCAAGTTTGTTTCTCTTGAGGACAACTTCTCTTGCATGCCCAAGAAACCGTCCATGGTGGGAGAAAATAAAGACGACGAGACATGAGATCCTTTCAAAATGTTGCTTGAGGAAGCCCTTGAGCGACAAAGGAACGAGATGATGGACAACTTTGCACAAATCCTTCGACGGTTGTCGACAAGCGACACATCCACCTCAAGCGAAGGCACCACCCCCTTCAAGGTATAGATAAATTTTGATATTCCTATATTTGAAGGTCAAATAGATGTGGATGTTGTAGAAAAATGGTTAAACCTTCTAGAATGGTATTTTTCTATCCACAACTTTTTCGATAGAGACAATATTGCATTTGCACTCCTTGAGGTCATCCCCCTTGTTAAATATTGGTGGGATAATTTATGTGAGAAAAAAGAAATAGAGGAATCAACATTATTTTCATTTGCACCCACTTGGGGTTCCTTCAGGGATGTTATTAAGGAACAATACTACCTTGTTGGAAGTTATGATGACTTATATACAAGATG
Source organism: Picea abies (assembly GCA_900067695.1). NCBI lineage: Eukaryota > Viridiplantae > Streptophyta > Pinopsida > Pinales > Pinaceae > Picea > Picea abies. The sequence goes on from CBVK0102510386.1 coordinate 9,023, forward strand.
GACCACATTGAGGAAATAAAGGGACCAAACAGTGCTAGAGTTCACCAATGTCTTCCATACCTTGTGCACCAAGATGGGTATCAAAGACTCTGAGCAACATTTCATGTTCAAGTACTGCGATGTTTTGCATAGATACATCTAGATAAAAATGGAGTTTCTATAAATTTCATCCTTTGGTGCAGCCTATCGATATGTTGTCAAAATTGAGAAGAATCTTAAATAGAAGACGTGATAGTTTGGGTCTGCAAACCCTCACAGCAGAAACAGGGAAAAGGCAGCCCCAACCTATAGAAAAAAAGGAAATGAAAGGATGGATAGCCTCAGGAAAACTAGTCCAAACCAAAAACAAAGAAGGGAAATGGGAAGACAAAGAAAGACACTGGGAAATGGTGTGAGTTCCATAAGATCCCATGGCATAACACTGTTGAATTTTGCTCAAAGAAGTCATTGGTAGTCGAGGTGAAAGTATCTAAATCAGATGTAGTATCCGACTGTGAGTCAAAACTGGAAAAAGGGAGATAGACCATTGAGGTAAAAAATAGTGCCACAATTACTACAACCACCAAGGTCCATTCCAACAAACTTGATGAACCATAGGAAGGTGAGTGCCTCTTTCACTCACAGATGTGGGTGAAGGGTACCCTATTTGAAGCAGGTGCGCCAATTCCATGGGCACGTCCGCTCACAGGACCTTCTTCTTCTCGGCCCGAAGAACTCGATGGTTCTTCTATTTCCCTGTCAGGAAATCTGCACCCATAGCACTCTTCCCCGAGGTCTCCCCTTTACTACCAGGAGATCAGCGAAATCTCACTATCTCGCGAATTCATGACTTAAAACCTCCAAAATTTCCTTTCAAATATTGCGATACCCGATATGGAGATACGAGTACAGCTCCTTCCACATGCAACCATGAGCTAGTCTTAACCGTTAGCATCTCTCGCAACTTCACAACCTCAAAATCTTCCGACCTCGCAACCTCGCCGGTTGAATCGTCGAGTTTTCACCCTCCTAGTCTGCAAGTCTCTGAGATGCAAGAATTCAATGGAGTATTGACTCCTGTCTCCAGGCAGCATGTGTCCACCCATCGGTCGCGCGGTCCCACCTTATACTCTGCCACGCGTCCACACAAATCTCGGCTCCTCGGCACTTCGCGACTCGACGTCTCCACGAATCTCTCTCCTCGGCACTTCGCGACTCATGAATTCTTTGTGCCACTTGTATTCCACTCGTGCTGCACTATGGCTCACACTGCTCTCCAGCTGTCAAGATATCGCTATCTCGCAACCTCGCGATTCCTGTGGCCAAATTCTCGGACCTTTTCTTGCGAGGTCCTGAAACACAATCCCTCGCACAGATCTAACAGTCCTCCTATGATCTACATCCAACGGCTGTCCTTCTCTCGCCACCTCACGATCTCACGACTTGGAGTACCCAAAGTTTGGGTTCTCAACCTGCAAACTCCCAAGTTCGCGAGATTTCTCGATCTCTCACCACCTGTCCTCCTCAGATGAATGGCTACGATTCTCTCACCACTTTGTTGCCTCGCGACTTTGAACACCCAATAATTGGGCCTTTTCCCTACGAGCTTTCGATTTCGCGAGATCTCTGATCTCTGCCACCTGTCCTCTTAGATGGACGGCTACTCTTCTCTCGCCAATTCACTACTCGTGAAGCTAAAGGGCTTCCCTTTCGGTCCTCCAGTGTTTGAGCCTACGAGATGAGAATCTCCTGACACGCGTCCTCCTCAATGAAAGGCTCTGATATTGTAAGGATATCGTGTCTCGTGATATCGCTTCTCTTGCTACACAACTTTCGGGTCTTCAACTCCGTAGTCTCCGATACACGATACCACTTGTAGTATCCTACGGCTCTGGTGACTCTGAATCAACGGCTCTATCTCTCTAAGCTTCAAACCCTTCGAAATCTTCTCGCTGTAACCTCCTTGCACCTCTGCAAGATCTGACGGTCCTCCACGAAATGAAAAGGAGTATCTCTCAACAAGATTCCTTCGCCGCTTCACCAACCTGCGACGTTTCTCCCCCGACTTCGAATCACACTTGTCTATGCTGATATTCAGTGACTCAGAGGCCTCTCCTTCCTGAGATTTTCCACAACTTTAGTCTTTAGAAAGAACCCTTGCGTGCACTCCTTGTGGAAAATCTTCAAGCACGTCTAAGTGTTGAAGTTCTCTTGACTCTGCGCACACCTGCAGCAGCAGT
>CBVK0102510387.1:0-12584 GCA_900067695.1 Picea abies
TATTTTGCAATATGTTCCTTCAACTGCTGCACTTCTTCCTTCAACTTCCTATTTTCATCTTGATAAACTCTATTCTTCCTATACATATTATTCATTTTCCTATGCAGAGGTAAGGATCTCTTAGCCATGTGATTTTCCTTTATAACAATTTATTCACCCATGTCTATAGTTTTCTTTAGTTGAATACTGGCGTGTAGATTTTCCTTTTTTAATTGTTCATTCTCAACCCTTACATCTTTTAGCTGCATCTTGAGCCTTTTGAAAGTGGGATTACTTTCATCAGAAGGAGATTTGATCTCAATAATTTCTATTGTATTTTTAAGAGGCTTGGTTTTGTCTATTGGTTGAGTTGGTGCTCTGGATGCACCCTCTTCAGTATAGACATGTTTCTTTGTTTCTAGTTTGGTGAATGTTCTTTTAGGCATACTAGATTCTGCAACAATAGGTGGGGAATATTTTTTTTCTTTCCCTTCAAATTCCTTGCTTTGTTAGAGGATGTCTCCATAGGTGAACACTCCACCATAAGAGAATTTTCTTCATCAAGAGGTTGTGAAAGGCCTTCACCTATATTATCAGTTGATTGAGATGACTTATCCTTTTTAACCATCTTCCTCCTTTTTTATCAGTTGATTGAGATGACTTATCCTTTTTAACCATCTTCCTCCTTTTACTGGACTCTATGTGCATAATATTTTCTACATAGGTAGGTGTCTCTCTCTTTGTTTGTGGTGTATTGACAATATCTGATTGAAATCCTGATGCAACTAGGAAAGCATCCCAATCACATTAGTCTTTTTTAGTTATTCTAACACTAGCATCTTAATCAGACCAAAATGGAAGACGTTGGTATCTATATGGTTGGACTTGGCTTGAACTTTATTTGACATTTTACCAAGGCTTCTGAGCAGATAGAAAGGTAGATTCAAGGGGTATTTTCCAGTAAAATGCATCAATAGTCTAATATGGTATTGATAGACCATATTAAACCTACCTTCACAAGTAAAATACCTTTGAATGAATTTGAGCATCTTATAAAAACACTTTAGCATATGATTTCTAAGCACCCCCTTGGATAGGTTATCTTCTTGATATTCAGGCTTTAAGAAATCCTTAGAAAATTTAGACTTTAGAGACATGGCCTTGAACCATATTTCTCCCTGAATTGGTATCTATGTCGCTGTAGAAAATGATTGCTCTGTAAACTCAAATTCTAGTTTACCAACTTTGGTCTTTACCCCATTGAAATTCAATGCAAACTGCTTGGCAACATCAGGGTGTCCTCTCTGCATCTTCTCACAAAAAGTTAGACAACTCACTCTCTAAAATTTCTCTTTGAAAGATGGAACTGAGTTGAATAGTTGTAGGTCATAGGGCTCACCTGTGACAATATCCCCTCCTTTATGAATCTTCTTCCATTGTCGAGTGTCCATGACAACTAAATAAAAAACCCTCTTTCTGATAATAGTTTCTACCAGATTATGTGATGGAAACTAATAAATGTAGGGTTTTATTGCTTGATTTTGCAAAAAATAGGGTTTGCTGGCAAAAGGATTTTTTGCTAAAGCAACACTGCAGAAACTGGAATGAGACTGAAGCTACGATAGTGGATGAAAATATGACAACCCAAAACTGAAATAAATCTCAAATAAACAAATTTATGAGCAACTGTGTAAAACAAGGAGTTTGCAACGCGATTTCTTAGTTCGCAGCGCACTGATTAAGTTTGTAGCAATACATTTTATACTAGGGTTTTCATCAGAAGGATTTGCAATTTCAAAGGTATGGAGAGGAATATGATTTTGAGTGAAAAGTTGTTTTTTCAATCCTGAGTGAAAACAAGGTCATCTAGGGTTTTATCAATTGAGAAAAACAGGTGATTCATAGCGCATCCAATTCGCAGTGCTAACATTTCGTAGCAATATGTGTAGTTTGCAGCGAATAGAAAGTTTGCAACAACTAAGGTTTGATGGTAAAAAATTTTCAGGTAGTGGAATTTGAACTTCAAGAAAAGTACCTGGTATATAAATCTCACTCCTTGTTGCAGAAAACCAAACAATTGGTCCTTTAATATTTTAATACACCATCAACTTGTATAGGATAGTTCGCAACGCCAAGAGTCTGCAACAACACTCAGTTTTCAACGCACTTACAATTCACAGCGAGTTGAACTAGTCTACGACAAACTCTTTGCAAATGTAAATGAAGATAAGAAATTTTAAATCCTCCTTTTGAAACTGACCCTTTGGAGATTATTGATGAGGAGATGGTATTGAAAACTAGAATCCATCATCAGACATTTTTGCAAAATCATAATCATAAAATATTTGGCGCATGGTCTATTTTTGAATTGCTGCAAACTTTTAGGAGAGTTTGTAGCACATGCGATTTGACAACTGACAAGACACATGAACGGTTGGTAAGATCTTTAAGACCTCTTGTACACGTTTTTGGACATAACACTTGATGGTGACCCTTAAACTATGCAAATATGACCAAAACTTTCCCTCTTTTGCTAATGATGACAACCATCATCATGACACCAAGACTTTCATAAATGGACTCTGATCAACTTTCTAGACTTAAGAGAAAATCAACACATTATTTATTTAACATTAACATGACTTAAAATATTTGAGAACATGACCCTATGACTCAAACCTAAAAGTTTAAACAAATGACTCATACAAGAAGGACTGATCACATGATTGACAAATACTAAAGGTATCCTTCTGAGACTAAACTAACAAAATTTGAAAAATTTGAAAAACTTTGACTCTTGTACATCCTATGTGTTAAAATATAGCTCCATAGGGGATGGAGACCTCCCTATGAGGCTCCAAGAACATTGCAGTTCTAGTGCCTTATCCGATATTGGGCATGGAGTCATTATTTAAAAAAAAAAAAATAAAAAAAAATTAAACACACCAGTATTTACAATGACATTAAGCCACCCATGACTTGAGTAAAAGTGTTTTTTGAGAAAATTCCCATTGATTGGGCCACCAAAAATTTTAGCACCCTCCAAGTTCTGTAGCTTAAAAGTATTATTGTGCAAGACTTCATAAATCTTAAAAGGGGCTACCCATAGAGCTTCAAACTTACCATACTTTCCTTTATCCTTCCTTTGAGCATCACACTTTAGCACCAATTCTCCAAGCTAAAAATATTCCTTCTTTACCTTCTTGTCAAAAACTTCTTTAGTTTTCTGCTGATGATTATGTTCTCTTTCAAACAACTGGTCTCTAGTTTGGGCACTTCCACAAGTTGATGCACCCCTCTGACCATGTGATCTGGTTCCCCTTTTTTATATTGAATAATTTTTTCCACAGGTAAAGCTAACTGTACAGGGAAAACAACTTATGTTCCATAAACTAGTTGGAATGGTGTGGTACCAATTGACCACTTAGTTGTTACTCTGTTTTCCCAAAGGGAAATGTTCAACTTAGAATCCCATGACTTTTTGTTGTCTTCCAACAATTTTTCGATGATCTTCACTAATCTCTTGTTCGAGGACTCTTCTAATCCATTACCCCGAGGGCAATATGGAGTGGAATGGATAAGATTAATGTAATTTTTTTCACAAAACTTCACCAGAGGATCAACTTTGAAGGCAGTTGCATTATCAGTGACAATTTTATTCAGGCAACCAAATATAGACATAATATATTCTAAGAAACTAATGATTACTTTGTGTGTTGCATTCTCGGTGGGAATTTATTCTATCCATTTAGTAAAGTAATCAGTAGAAGTCAGAATCCAATGATGCTGACCACTTGAGGATGGATGAATTTAGCCTATAAAATCTAATCCACACTACGGGAAAGGACCAGATACCAAAATTTGTTTCATAGGCAAAGACTTGAGCTGATGTTTACCAGAGAATATCTGGCATTTTTCACATGTTCTAATATTTTCACTCACATCATTGAATAAGTTAGGCCAAAAATACCCATCTCGATGTATCTTTTATGATGTGGTTCTCTAGAAGTGACGACCTCCACATAAAATCCCATGAAATTTAGTCACAATTTTCTTTGCCTCCTCAAGATATAAACATCTTAATAGAATCCTGGAAGGATCCTTCCAATATAACACATGATCAACAATGCAATACTTGACTGCCTTGAGTTTTAGAGATCTTACCTTAACCTTCTCAAGTCCAACAAGAGGCTGCAAATTTTGCAAGAAATAGATGTCATCTTTGTACCAGTTGCATTCTGCCAACTTTGAGTTAATTTGCACGTTGTTGTTCTGAATTTCAGACTACTGATTTACAGAGTTAGTGCCCATTAAATTTACTCCCAATGCTTTACAATTTGATTTATCTAGCAACCTAGATAATCCATGACCTTTTATCAACTTGATGGGCTTCACCTCTAGATCAAACACTAAAATCTTAGCAATCCACTTGCTTCTTTTCCCATCAATATCAGGCCAAATCAGAATTTATTTAACAAAACTTGAGGGAACATAAGAAATGACTTTTGAGTGAAGAGCATACACTCTGAAAGCATTAAGAGCTTTGACTAAAGCATACGCTTGATTTTCCATTATATCATACCAAACTTCAACATCTCTCAAATCCCTACTGAAGAAGGAAATAGGTTGCTCCATACCATCTGAATTCTTCTGAAGAAGGACAACAACTAATGTATCATTAGAGAAAAAGGAAAAAATCAGAAATTCCTTTGAGTAATCAGGACTTATCAGAATAGGGGCATGAATCAATGCTTTCTTTATCTACTAAAAAAAACTCCTAACTTGTGGTGTCCACTTGACTTCATTGCCTTTTCTCAACAATGATAAATTTCATTAACTCAACAAATTTAGATATTAATATCCTCAAAAAGTTTATTTTACCTAAGAGGGACTGGATTTATTTTTTAGACCTTGGAATAGAAATATTTTTGATAGCTTCTACCCTATTGGGGTCGATATTTACACCCTCAGCCGAGATAATGTGTCCTATCAACTTACCCTCCTTCATGGAAAAAATAGATTTTTTGGGATTTAGGGACATACCATACTTTCAAAAATACTTTTCTCAGATGCTAGTAATGATCTTGATTAGACTTGGAAAACACTGTAATGTCATCCAGATAGATAACTACAAAATTTTCTTTCTCCCCAACAAATGCAATGTCCATTGCATGTTGGAAAGTTTCCCCTGCATTCAATATACCGAATGACATCTTTTCATACATGAATGTACCCCGGGGAGTGGTAAATGTCGTCTTCTCTCTGTCCTCTAGCAACACATAAATCTGATTGTAGCCTGAAAAACCATCAATCATTGAAATCCTCATTGATCCTGTCACCCTTTGAAAAATGTGTTCCATCTTGGATAAAGGGTAGTTGTCCTTTCTAGAACACCTATTTATATTCCTGAAATCAACACAAATCCCGATCTCACCATTCTTCTTTCTGACAGGGACCAAATTAGCTACCCAATCATAATACCTCAGAGCTATAATGATTTGAGCATCAAACAACTTCTTAACCTCTTTCTCCATAATAGGCAACAACATTGGATTAATTTGCGTGAGATTTTGTGTGAATGGCTTAGTGTCATATTTTAAAGGTATCCTATGCTCAATGATGTTGGTATCATAAGTCTTCAGGTCCTCATACTTCCATGCAAACACATCAAAAAATTCTTTCAATAATTTGACATATTCAACCCTTTGATCTTCTGACAAACTCTTGGACAATTTTACATATTTGGGCTCTTCTTTACATAGTCTATCAGGTTTGCATTTTCTTTAGAACTGCTCATTTTAACAATGAAATCATTATTATGAAAGAGACTCTCTAAAGGAACCATCCCCTTAGGAATGTGATTACTAGGCAATTGAGCAATTTTATGATTTGCAATTTTGTTTAGAAATTTATCATCATGCAGATTTTGTCCATCATCTGAATCTTGGTCAATATGCAGGGAAAAATATTCATCCACTGTCTCCAAAAACCTCTTCAATTCTTCATCATCTTCAAATACCTTCCATTTCTTGACATTATCAGGAATGGCAGGCCTGTATTTTATCTCAACATCATATTTTATCTTGGAAGGCAGGGGAACTTTGAAATTACTTGCAAAAACAACCAATGAATCAACTATTGCATTAGCACTCCTAGAAATGTAAGAAATGTTGAATGCTGAGAATAAGTTTCCTACTAGATCCCAAAATTTGTTTTTGTAGGCCCTTAACATGACATGCTTATTCTGATAGATGTTTTTTACCTGCTGCACAATCAAATCAGCATCACCAAATATTGTTAGTCCCTCAATTTTCATGTCCCTTGCAACCCTGAGCCCTAGAACCAGAGCCTCATATTCTGCAATATTATTTGTCATCTCAAACTCAAGTTTGAATGACAAGGTTATGACTTATTTAGAGGGAGATATGAAGACTATTCCTGCACCAACCCCATATTTAGAATATGCACAATCAAAATACATTTTCCACAACTGAACACCTTGTCCAATTATTTCACATTTTTTTGATGACTAATTTTTGATCTCTATGGGTGGCTGAGGGGAATCAGTAAGATGAAGAATACTAGACCCAAAATCAGTATCAAGAACATAGATGGAATGGTTAGTAGGATTGTTCTCATCACTAATGATATAAGCCAATTGAGCTTCTCTATACAGTCTCATGTGCTCACCCCCAAAGACTAGTATTGTAGCGTAAGAAAGATCTATTTGTAAAGTCCCCCCTAACCTCTTGATCCATGATCTAGGCAACAAAATCCCAAATTTGGGGGGTACATCTACAACTACAATGTCCATGACCATGCTTTTCATAGGAAGTTGGAAAAGTGTGACAACTGGATCTTTAATAACCCCAAGACACTTTACTTTCCTTGAGTCAAAAGAGTACATTTCATGATAAGTTTTAGTTATTTCCAAGCCCAATTCATCCATGACAACCTTAGGCATCAGATTATGGGATGCACCCAAATCCATAAGACAATTGTGCAAGATCTTATCATGCACATTCAAAGAAGTGTAAAATGGAGGAGAAGAATCATCTCTACCTTCCACCATGGGCCCCAATATGACTACAGGCTTTTCATGTTGTAGATCAATAGAATCTAAAGGAGATGGATGAGATGTGGGTTGCAGAACCTTCAAAAAGGATTTTTTGAAGCCTTCATTTTTTACTAGCTCAAGCAAGGGAATAAGAATATTAAATTTTTGAATTTCATGCTCAAATTGAAATTAGATAGAGATTTTTCAACATATTTCACTTCATGTGAAAGAGATTTTATCATTGGTTGTTTGTTTTTTCCTTCTATTTCTTTGGCAAGGGATACTTTCACAAGAACATATGTCTTTTTGGACTGAGGGGAGGTACCTTGTTTCTCAACATTCTGTTTTGATATCAAGTTATATTTTTTTCTGACCTTCTTTAGCCAATTCATCTATCTGGTTACACATCAAGTATTCCTCATACTCACTTTGAGAAAGATGAGGTGAGGCATGTTTATCTGTAACATAATGAATCTCTAGTTCTACTCCTTCCACCTATTTTTCTTTATTTTCTTCATCAAATAGATTATTATGGAAAGGGACTTGAACTCTTTGATCTTCATTGTTCCTATGGTCTCTCTGCAAAACTTGAGGTGGATTATTTTGACTTCTAAACTGGTTTTTCTTTCCAAAGTATTTAGGGTTTCTATTGACTTGTCTCCCTTCAAGCTTTAGCCTTTCCATATATGAATATAATGACTTGACCAAATTGGTTAACTTATCAACTTTTTGATCTATACCTGAAGCATCTGAAGGAGAAGATTATGTTTTATTTTTTCTCCTCTCCTTGTCAGATCTACCCCTCAACTTGTATGCTACTAGTATATTTGATTTAACTTACATGGTAGCATATTGCTTATGAGCCAATGTTGCATACCTTTTTTTCTTAACAATTGACAGAACTCTGGGTCAAAGGAACTTGCATAAGTTATTTTTGCAGAGGTCTCTGTCGGCTTAATATCAATAGGAATCTTATGGTAAATTTTGTTAAACCTTTTAGAAAAGTCAGACACAGATTCTCCCTCTTTCCCTTTAAAAGCCCCAAATTATGTAATATAGTACAAAAAATATATCTTCTCACCCCAATGCCTTAAGAAAGCATCATCCAGGGCCTCAATTCCAGCTATTGATCTTGGGAGTAAACTTCTAAACCACTTGTGTTCTTCCCCATATAGGTTTTGCACAAAGACCCTCATCCAAACATATTTATTTTCAATGTTCAAGTTATTTGCATAGTTGTAAAAGGAAGCAAGATGTTCTTTTGCAGTAATTTCTTCCCCAGTGAATTTGGGAATGTATTTAAGGTAATCTTCAACTGGAAGGGAATTCATGGGTTGAGGAAGCACTAATGTTTCATACCTAGAAACCACAATGGCATCCATTATGTTAATAGGTGGATTCACTCTTGCCATCTTAGGAGAAGGGGGTGTCTGGATCTTAGGATTTGCTAATGAGGATACAACAGAGAAACTAGTAGACATAGTAGAATGGGGAAAACAGGGTTGTGAATTTGGTTATCCTACTAGATTTTGAGCAGATGATAGAAATTGCTTTGTTTCAGCTTGAAAAATATTAGGCCAATCAACACTTAAAACATCAAGAAAAGTGGATACCCATTCCACCCACTCTAATCCTTTCTCAACCCTTTCAAATATATATTCTTTTGCATACTCAGAAAGTAATGGAATTTTAGAAGTCTCATGACTTTCTTCTTCTAATCTAGGAAGAGGTAAAATAATTTCACTAAAAATATTATATTTCAAGACTTTAGAAGACTGATACTTGATAGGGATTGGGCCAAAATTTGATGTTTTTGTTGAGGTATTTTCAGGGAAGGAATTTCATTTTCCTTTATATTTAATGGACTTGAGTAAATTAGTATATGGGGATCCTAAAGCTGGGAAATATTCTAAACTTTCAATTCTTAACCATTTAACAACTTCAGGTTATTGAAGGAAATAAAAAATTTCAAGGCTCTTTTCTTTCAAATCACGAGAAAGATGTGTATTTTCAAGAGAATGACCTTCTAGTTGGACTTTTACAGGGGTTTGAATCTCAGATAAATCAACAGATTTAGAAATGAAAACTAGTGTATGAAAGACATAATCAGGTAGGTTCCTAGTTGTACCTAAAGATTTAGAATATGAGGCTCCTTGCAAATCCTTTCCCTTCTTTATGATTTTCTTTGTGTCTGGTACAGGTGTGTTTAGAGGTGAATGTGGATTATCTCTCATTCTTCTTCTCTTAGGAGCCACCGCTAAATCTGGAGTCACCAGGTGCACTATGTAGTCTCTTTTGTTATTAGTTTATGTACCCCATCAAACAGATAATATCCTTGTCATATAGCCTAGGGAAAGATATTCAATTTTTCCTCCTTGACAACGACGCCACAAATGTTAGCACTATAAGTCACACCTAGAATGCTATAAGTGTAAGCCTAATACCCATCCGAAATTTTTATTTTTGTAAATATAAGGTTTTTAGTTCAAGTGTAACTAATAAATGAGATACTCGGTGTAAAATATCAACATAAAAGTTCCACAAAACATACTCCAACAAGCAAGTCTTGAACAATCTCAAACCAATATTTAGAAAATAAATGGGAATATTGAAAACTGAGAAGAAGTATATGAAGTATATGCACCAAGTTACATCAAGTACTTATGATACATATATAGTAGAATTCTTATCAATAAGGAACCTCCTAATTAATAAGAAAGTGTGATTTGACAACAGTTGCACTAGTAAATAAACAGTAAATATTTTATTGAATTCATGAACAAGTTCTAAAGAGAAATCCTTCATCAATAGAAAACATCAAACCAAGATAAGAATATTGCCTGTGATAGTAGAAAAAGAGTTGATCTTCAATTATCCAAGAGTCTTAAGTGTGTACATATATAATATGGAAACTTACAGTCTAAAACAACCCCTCAAAATTAGGTGTGAAGGAATAACTCACCTCACCACCACCCTGGCGAGGAAAAATCTATTCTCACCTCATCAGTAGAGGGTCGTGCGGGGACAATGGATCTAAAATGAATCTATGGCATAGAATAATCACCCTCTCTAAGATGAACGCACATAGCATGGACCCAAAAGAAAAATCTTTGCTCCTGGCACTGGCACAATTATCGAGTTGAGCTACCATCCAAGCCTGAACCAGGTGATCCCAGGAATACATGTGACCCTCCATAGCTCACTCAATGATATACATGTGTCCCCTAGAGCTGTATTGGGTCCCAAATAGCCCAAAACGCCTCACAATCATCGTGGAGAAAACCAACGTCTCCATCGAGTCAATAGTGACTATACTAATCCATCCACTACTCATAATCATGGTCCCTGAACAATGTCAATCATCCATCACTGCTATCATCACCCTCAGTTGAATCCTCAGCTACATGAGTAAATCCACACCCTGAAAAAGGGAGCCTAGAGATAAAATAGATGTTGATGTCATGTATAATGCGTAAATAACGCCCCTGCACCTCAAACAACTATTGCTCTGGCCACCACATCCTGATTATAAACTCTAATAAGGCCTCATGTGAATGGATCAATGAACAATCGAAAAACTACAGCATGTCAACTCAAGCCAAATGGCATTGAATATGGGAATCATCCCCCACGGCCCTCCACAAAGCCTCCCAATTCCTCTCACATCATTGAATTGGCATATTGACTATCCACGCAGTCACCTACACCGAATCTAACAAAATTCCATTAGTTTTTCTCCCCACAAAAACCACAAACATTCACAAAAGATCAAAATTTCCTACAGCCGCACACATTTGTGCAGCTATGTCCCTTATAGTTGTGCTCATTAGCACAAATTTCTATTCCACAGTCATGCAGTTATCATGCAAAAATCCCAGCGAAATTCACGCAACGCATGTGAGGTTGTACTCTAGATAGTCGCGTACATGCACACAACTATTGATTTAACAATCGTGTGCATGCACGTGATTGTTCCTTTAATAGTCGCACTCATCTCAAACCCCCTCCGCATGATAAAAACAATGATAACTACTAACACTCAGTATTTTCCTTGGGTTGTATCAAGGAAACCTCGAGGTAACCATTTCAACCACTTTGGACTATATTTCTGACCTTTACAATCAGAGAGGGCTCTCTCAAGGGCCAAAAGGCTCTAAGACTCAAAAGATATTCAACAATAACATACAGAAGGTCAGATTTATGATAAGAACAGTTTTTTTTGTATAAAATTTTGTAGGACAAGAAAGGAAAAGGTATCATTGGGAAATGGAGTCAAAACCTGAAATTTCAATGCTTTTACTATCAATGGCTGGTTGGTTTCTTTCCAAAGGTTTGAGGCAAAGTAAGCACTATGTTGAAAAATTGAAAGTTTATGAAATGAGAGTTTGAAAAGAGGAGGAAGTCCACAACAATAAGAGAATCTACCCTTGGATGAATTCTTATTGCAGCTTTAGAAGAACATACATAGATGGAAACTACTAGAATAGAGAACTAAGCAAGGATGAATTATGAACCAATAATTTACAAACAACATAATAAGCATTTGTTGTCTTAATGGAGCATTAAACTTGAATGAATTCCAAACATTTCGTCTCAATCAAATAATAGAAAGACATTAACAATAAATGTTAACGGATATAAAATAGGAAATTTTCAAGACAAACATAACACTATGATGAATCTCAAACTCCTAAAAGAGATAACTTATGCATTGAACTTCAAAACAAAATTTCAGAGTCTTTACACCTAGGAACAATAGAAATGGCTCCTCTAGCCAAGAGTCCAACCCTTATATACTTTTGTACAATGAAATATATAGCAATATAGGTCCTTTCTATCTCACAATTTTTAACTCCAACCCCTTTCCCAAAATAGAAACAGTTACAAACAGAAAATGACACGTTTTAACTGATTTCCTACTTTTCAGGAGGCGAAATTATGAAAAATAGGCTTCAAAACACCACCTATAATTCTCAAACTGTAATAGCTATGTAAAATATGAGAGCGGTTTTTGTAGATATGCTCATTTTAAATAAAAATCTCTCTCGTTTTCTTGAAATTCATATCCATTTTCCGAAATATGTGTCACAAAAATATGTCTCAAACGGGAAATCATGAAAATTGAAAAATAGGGCTCAAATATTCCTTCGAATCTCCCAATTCGTGACGTATGAAAAATGAACAAGGCTAATTTCTTGGGTCTATGCTTGAAAATAACCTCCTTTTAATTTTGAAAATTCATCCTAATTCACTGAAAATCGTCCTGGAAGTCAACTGGTCAAAAATACAAGTTCGCAGCGTCGGTGCTGTGAACTTTCTTGTAGCAACCTGTTTTATTTTTTCAAAGCTTCAACACCTCAAAAATTATGTCAGCAATCCAGACATGATTAAAAAATCCATTATCTTGATATATAATTGTTTAAGTCTGAATTTCAAAGGATGTGAAAGGTGAAAGTTTCTATAGTCCTAGAACAGAGTGTTTGCCGCACATTTCACATCACCAATATGAAAACCAACCAAAACCCATTTCTCAACCCTCAAACATGAT
>CBVK0102510389.1:1455-12550 GCA_900067695.1 Picea abies
GGGTCATTGCCAAGCATAACCTACTTAAATCAGTCCAAACCAAGGCCATACATATGAAACATAATATACATGAATTCAAGGATTTGTTTGAAGAGTTGTTCATCAAAGGCCTCCCACCATTTTGGGATGGAAAAGGGAAATTGTATGATCGAGAGGAATACAACTCTCGCCTCGCCTAATGTAGAATGGATCACTCCAAGTTTGAAAGCCTAGAGGAAAACGTGAAAGGGGCCACCCTGATAGAATGTTTGATCACAAATTTTGAGATCTTGAATCAATTCAAGACAATGAAGATCAGAATGTTAGTCATGACGTATGCCTCTTGCATTGACTTGGAGATCCTAATCAAGGAAATGATGGACTACGATATCCCTTCCGACTTGCAGTGGAAAGAGGTAGTGTGGCTAGGAAAAACAAAGTGCAGTGTTAAATTATTTTATTTTCTTTGCTCTATGATCATAATTTAGCAAAGATTGAGAAATTTACCTGTCTCGTTCATCCTTCTCTTCCATTAACATACATTCCTAAGAAGATGAGAGATGTAGAATTTAGTGCAACACCCCACATTGTATATTTTGAACTGAAGATCTTCACAAGTGATTTACATGACAAGATGTTTTGTTTGGGCAGAGAGCAGGTAGGATATGGACAAGTCACAACGAAAGCTCAAGAACAACGAAATCTCAAGAATAGTGAAGCCTTTAACAATATAGATCAACCTTCCTCATGTGGATGCTGGGATGATTGATACATATCCTTTTCTCAAAGATAATATTCCAAGGGTTTTAAAAACATGATAACTAGACATAATCATGAGAAAAATCGAAAAAAATAGTATATTAATTAATTGGCCATGACAAGTTGTTGCATTAAATGTCTACTAATAATTTTATCTTAGACAATCAGTAAGTTAATAACTAGATTTACAAGTTATTTTTAATTTTCTAATTCATAAATTATTACCTAGTAATTTCCTTGTTGAAAATAATTGCAGTTCATTGAATAATTTACACTTGTTGAAATAATTCACTGAAACAAATAACAAAAAAAAAATAAAGTTATAGAGTATATTATATTAATTCAAGGAATTGAATTCTAAAATTATAGAGTATTATTATATTAATATCAATGGTAATTATGTTAATCATAAACTTGTGTGAAATCTAATCTTATGATTAAGGTTAAAGTTGATGTTATAAGAATCCCTTACATTAATTGAGTTCTAAATTTATGTAGTATATTATTTTAATATTAATAATAATTATGATGAATCACAAATTTGTGTGAAATTTGATCTTATGACTAAGGTTAAAGTTGATGGTATATGAATCCCTTGTAAGTTTTTTATTTATTTTAAATCATAAGTTTAACTTTAATCTTGGTGGTTGAAGTCAAGTTGGTATTTTTAAAATAAAATGTAAAAAAATTAAACATATTTAAGTTCACTTTATTTGAAAAGGTTTCCTCGAAAATAACAGTTACCTTGCTATTTAATTACAACATACTCATTTTAAGCTTTATTCATGACATTATAAGAATTGAACTTAGGTGGGGAGGATAACAATCATTTCTCACAACCATCCAAACTACACCCAATTGACATATTTAAGTTAACCTAGTCAATTATATCTACCACAATGTCATTAGAGTCCATTCCAAAGGCTTTGATGAGACATTCTATTATGCAAACCATAATTTCGAGTGAAGTAACCAACCATTTTATTTTATTAACAAAGAGGAGTGAATCAAAAGAATGAGGTGAAATAACAAAGAGGTTTGATAAAAATATGAAACAATCATTAAGGAGGAAGAGAGTCTCCTTCCTCACGGGAGGGAACAAACAAGAGATTGTTTTGGGAGGAAAGCTTGAAAAAAAGATGAAAAAATTAAGGAGGAAGAGAGTCTCCTTCCTCACGGGAGGGAACAAACAAGAGATTGTTTTGGGAGGAAAGCTTGAAAAAAAGATGATAAAAGAGAAAGAAACCCTATTTTAAGGAGGGGAAGGATGGAAAAGTGAAAAACACTGCAACAAAGATAAAGAAAAAGGGGAAAAAGTTACTTTTAGTGTTTAAAAAAAAATTAAAATGGATTTAAATGATTAAAGAGAAATTTGATTCACTTAATTTAGGTGAAAGAAATAAGCCCCGTGAACTAGGAGGCAAAATTAACTTAAGAAGACAACCAAATGATTCAAAATGAAAAATTCTATTAAAAAACAGAAATTATTTTGTACCAAAGAATTATAACTAAGATATGGTGACTAGCCTTAGTAGGTGTGGATTTACCACTTAGTTTTTCAAGAAAACTAGGAAAACAACTTGGTTTATGTTACTATAAATATAGGAGTAAAGTTATGTATATTTGAAATAGTGTTTTGTTTTATAAATATATGAGTAAAGTTATATATTTGAAATAGTGTTTTGGTTTAAGTATTATTGTCTATGAACAAAGCAATGTTCAATAAATACACAAAGTGGTTTATTTCCTTTTCACTTTTGTTTTTTTTAGACTATCTTAATTAAACAAAAAACTTAAAATTACAAAATAATAACAATTAAAATGAAATATTGTGCTTTTCCACTCAAATATAAAATAAGAAAAAAAAATTGTAGTTTATTTATTATATGGTTAAGAGAAAAATATCTAATTAATTTTCAAAGTGGGCTACACAATCTTTACCTTCATATATCCTACAACATTATTAGGAATGAAACATAGAAATACAAACAAGAATAATCTAATAATAACAATAATTAGACCAACAAAAAAGAATGAGGTTAGACTTCCCTCTTTACCTTCATATATCCTACAACATTACTAGGAATGAAACATAGAAATACAAACAAGAATAATAATAATTAGACCAAGAAAAAAGAATGAGGTTAGACTTCCCTATATTCTTCAAATTTACTCTCCACTTGTTAAAAGAAAAAAATATTTCAATATTCACCACAAGAATGTGAATGCAAAACAATGATAATAAATATGGAAAAAAACAATATAAATATTCAATATTAAGAAAACTGATAAATACCTAATGCTTAAAGAGGATGGATGTCCCTTTTACTTCACAAGTTGTTAAAGTTCTCTTTAGTAAATGATTCAAAAGGGATTCTTGACCAAAGTTGAAAGTAAGAGATCCACAAATGCTTTGAGATGCAATCACACTATCTTGAAAAACTTAAGATAAAATCTAAGTTCAAGTAAATACGACAAGATAAACATGAAAAATAACTTTAATAAATATTAGATATAGAAAATGCAGAGGTAATCATGTAAAATGATTACTTAAATACACATTTTTTCCGTTATACCACTTGGAGGTTAAAACTATTGACCAATAAATCAAAAAAATTAGTTAAATACTTGTTGACCAATAAATCAAAAGAATTTGGTCACCCTCTTTCCATAATTTTGCAAATGTATTTCCCTCAATCTATGAGAATTAGGAGAATGTCATAGGTATTGGGAAAATGGGGTTTTAGAGATATGGAATCAATAGTGTACCTTATTGATAACTTTGTAGAAAGGTTTAATTAGTAAGTAAAATGCAAGGCACAAAAGATATAATAAAAGATGAGCAAGGGAAACCAATTTGTTAAATCAAAAGTGTGTAAAATCTAAGAAAGAGTGGTTTGCATAAACCCCAAAAATGATCTCCGATAATTTGAAAGCACAAGAAAACATAAATTAGGGTAAAAAGCAAGTCAATGAAAACTAAAATTTCACCAAAGTGCTCAAAAGGAGTGAAAAAGTGGTTAGAAGTGATTGGCCATGGAAAGGAAAAGTTTAATTAAGTAAATTGAGTGATTCCTATCCATGAATCTAAATAGTAATTAACAGGTGCAACACTAATAAGGTTGAGCATACCAAAATCATCAACTTGGACTAGGGTAAGTGGTTCAAAGAAGAAATTTAAAGCTTATGAATAAGTGTGTTCAAATAATTATGTGATCACAAGGAAGTAGCTTTGTACATATAAGTTATGGAGCGAAAATAATATACTCACACCAAAATGATCAACTTGGATTAGGTCAGGTGGTTCAAAGAAGACATTTAGAGCTTATGAATAAATCTGTTCAAATCATAATGATCATGGGAAAGTAACTTTGTACATAGAAATTATGGAGTGAAAATCATATACACTACATGATCTAGGTGGCCATCCAAGGCCATCCATGAGTGTGATTGCTATCTTCATTTTGTTCTCATAATCTCGATCACTACAAGTATTACACCTTATTATTTTTCATGTTGAGATTGTTAGAAGGTTGGTAATATAAGTAGGAACAATCATGCACTTATAATACTAAGACTTGTCTAAACAATCATTCCAAGTTGTTTTTCAACAATATGAATTCGAAGAAGAACTTACAGATAGCAACTAAAGCCACTAAAGATATCACATGGCTTTGATACTAGTGAACTATAGATATCACGTGGGATCAATTACTAGTGTTTGAGCTTTGATACTAGTGAACTATATATATCACGTGGGATCAATTTCCCTAGGTGCTCTAAACTTAAACATTCAGAGACTTGTTAATTTGTGTGAATTTCATAGAAATAGTAGTGTGATAGAGGTGTGACCATTATGAAATTGTGGTAGTAGTTCAAGGGATAGTGTGAAGATTAATTAGTTTCACAGAGTTGGCACAAACGAAAAAATCAAACAAAAACCATTGAATGCATAAACATTGATACATAAACGTAAGCATGCTAGTCAGTGGTGATTTGTAATGTTACATGGATGTTCATGTAGATACAATTTTCTATGGATACCATTCATAAATATGGAGAAACATTCTCACATTTCATTTTTATCATTTTGACTAATAAATTTTTGTTTGACAAATGCTTGAAAGTGAAAATCATACTTACTATCGTTTGTGCTCATCATATTTAGCATTCATGTATTATTTTTATAGCTGTATGGAAGTTGGTAGTGTACAATTGTATGTGGTTGTGCTATTATTACAACTATATAATCATATATTATTTTTATAGTTGAATATAATTCAATTTGTTACCTCAGTTGGTATTTTGTTTGTTGGCACGTTAATCCTACGCAAACCCATGATGTATATTTCTTGTCCGATGGATAAGCTGTATGTAGAGGATAGCCCAGTTAAGTGCATGAATAGATCTAAAGATAAATCTCAAAATATATCCACACTATCAACAAGAATAATCCAAACCATTCACCAAATACTGAACACAAGAAATAGATAAAACCCTTGAGGTAGGGTAACACCATATAGTAATCCTTGACGAAGGATAACACTCCTCAAGCAATGCTTGATACATTTACTATATTCTTCACTCTCTTTCATTACATTTCTTACTCTTTTTTATATATCTCTCTCTATCTCCTAGGAACTTTCTAGAGAGCCTTCTCACATTTATTACATCTAACTACCATAGTTGGGCCTTTATTAATATAGTGGACCTAGTCCACCTTACACTAAATGACCACATTCTCATATATTAAATGACTTCCACTAATAATACATAACCACATTCCCATTGGGTACCTCCCTAGGCACCCCATATTACCTCCCTAGGTATACTACAAAGCCCCCTCGAAGAGGAAAGTGAACATGAGAGGATCCCTTCCATAATAGGACCCATTGTATGGTGTTTTCCTACCCTAAGGGTTTGATAATAATAAATGAGATTTTGCATATTGTTCTTGTATATATGTTGTGGTTCTTTTGTATTAAGTCTTTGGTACTTAACACCAAATCATAACCTTCTAGATGATCTCCTAAAGAGGTCTCGAGAACAATGAAACATTTCTCCTAGAAGATTTGAAAGGCATGCAAAAGAAAACTCACATTATATAGATGTCATGCTTGTTCAGGTGTGTACACTTATGCGGTGTCCCTTTCTTTCCACGCATATGACACTCTGTGTACCTCTAGCTTCAAGTGACATTGTGGTACTCTTTTCTTTCCATGTATTATAGTACCCAATTGTTTTGGACTTTAATTAATTAATGGAAATGAATGGGCTTGGAAAAAGGTTTCATTGAAAATGAAGGTGTAGCACACCCTCTACAAAGGCACCCATAAATGAGATAATATGAACCCTTATATGTCATGAACTCCATGCCCAAAAGTCTTACCCCCCATTTACTTCATACTCTTTACATGACTTAGAGAGGGTCCACCTTGGAAAACACTCCTTAATGTGGGGAATGATTCACCCAATAGGTTACCATGACGACCCTCCCATATGTGAACTTGGAAAGTTGCATAGGATCTTTGAGCATTTGTTTATTTTGAGAGGGGGGATTTGATGCACATGTTCGAGTGGTTCTTTTATTATATATGTATTACTTTACATAATTCTTGTGACTTGTGAGCCTTTGGATGGTGGATTTGCTTGTCTTTGTAGGGCCTTGACATGTGGAAGACATTTCGTGAAGGCACAAGGTCACTTGGACCTTCACTTGGGGCATGGAGCTCACATGATGGATGTTGTGTCCCCTCTCCTTGGATAGCCAGATGATAGACATTTCCTTTGGAGGTATGAGAGGACACCTTGGAGAAGTAGAGGTAGCCCCCATTTGCCCAATGTCACTTTTGAGGGCATGATGTCACACTTGGGGCTAGGGTTTTGGTGATGGTGGTGATGATTGACCATGACTTGACATGTTGTAATGGAGGAAGACCCTCGCACCATGGATACTAGGCCTTTGGAGGCCCAACAAGTTTCTCAACGACTCACCAAAAATGTCAAAACGTGACCCCTTTAGGGCATGACATCATCATCTAGGGCTTTTGCTTTTTGTTATTTTCAATTTAAATTTGTAAAGGGGCAATTAGAGGAGGTCGGTCTCCCTAATTGTGTTTTACCCTAAATATAAGTGGACAAAATTTGTGTAGATGACCTTGTATAAATAAACCCTAAATATAAGTGGACAAAATTTGTGTAGATGACCTTGTATAAATAAATGTCATTTCATTTCATTTTATCATAACAATCTCACTTGAGAATTACATACTCTATGGATAAAATTTTCACCCCTCTTCGACAAATCACACATCTCTCTCTTTGATGCTATTTGGATGCTAAAAAATTGTCATGTGGAGTTAATGTGGTGCACTATCTCTTGGATTCTTGTCTTTTTCTATGGTGATGGAATATACTTGGTAGATAAGGATTTATCTTGCATATCTCTTGGAATTGGTAAGGAATTTATGCATATTGTTATTTTTTGTTTCTTGTCTCATGGTTGTTCTTGCATAAAACCTTAGAGGAGTATAAGGGCATACACCCTCCACCAAGTATATCATTATTGTTGAGTGGATAAGATATTGCAAAGGTTGTTAGGAGGAGTAAAAGGGCTTACAAACTCATAGATTTACCTTTTTGGATTTACTTGCTCTAGGGAGTGAAAGGGATTACACCCCTACATAAGTAGTAGATATAACCTTACACAAGAAGACTCCATAACCCATTGACAAAGAAATAATATTAATTTGCATTGGAGAAATAAAATCATTGCATCGGTACACGTGAAAATGAGAGATTTTGTATTTGTTCAAGTTGGAAAGTTTTCTTAGTGTCATAAGCTTGCTTGTGCCCTAAGGGTGTCTAGCTTATCCTATTAACTCTCTTGCTGCAATTAACGTAATTCTACAACCATTAGTGCTGCTTCAAACCTCTTTGTTTTTTCATCATTTACTCATTAGTCTACCATTGAAATTTTCTTACAATCTACCATATTAAATCTACTTGTCATTGGCTATCTTATGGGTGGATTGTTTATTGATTTTAGTGGAAATATATTGTTTTTGTAGCAATTGTTTGCTACAGACATAAGGGTGTCTTAATACTTTGTTGATAACTTCATTTAACAACCCCTTTTTACCGTCAAATATTTTTCTTAAGTATTGGAAAATTATCTACATGTTTAATATTTGATCATCCAATAAATATTTGATGCTTTTGATGGTTAATTATGAAGTTAACAACTCTTTCCATTGTTGGTATATATATTTGTTTACTGCTGCAATCTAAGACAACAAGCTTTCCTTGCTTGTCCCCTTGATATAGACTTGGTTTTATGATCATTTTTCTTGTCTCTAGTAGGTCTAATGTTGTCTTGTGGGTACACAACACTTTAGCAACCTCCTCTCATCAACAAGACTTTTTTCCAAGCCTCTTTCCGCTTCTAAACTTGAGCTATAAGGGTTTCATTGGTCATCCTACAAGATGTTTTTGCAAGCCTCTTTCCACTTCCAAACTTGAGCTATTGGGATTTAATTGGTCATCATACCACTTTCCATCTCAACCCTCGTAGGGTCACTGAGATTCCCCCCTTGTGGTGACTTATCATCACTAAAGCGAGGGGATTATCGATCTAAGGTGACAATGGGTAGCTACTCCCATAGTTGTCTCATTCTCATGGATTGGGTCGAGCCTTACCCATCCTACAATTTGTGTGATAACAAATCAAAAGGATATTTTTGCTCTTATTACCAGGTATACTTTCATCCAAAACCATCCTTGAATTAGTACCATGCTATGGTTTCTATTGGTGTTAGATGGATGTATAAACAAGATTCTTGAATTGTGTGTTTGAAGAAGTGTACATAAATCATTCGAGAAATTTTAAGGTGCATGGGGAAGATACCCATGTTTGTATGTTAAAGAAATCCCTTCATGGACTGAAGCGGGCTCTATGAGCTTGGTCCTTGAGAATTGATGAGTATATACTAAACTTGGGATTTTCCAAAACTAGTGTTGATATAAATATTTATTATATGTATGATAAATCTAACTTGGTTGTCTTGGTCTTATATGTAAATGATTTGATTCTCATATGTAGTCAATAGACTCTCATTGCAAGGATAATTTCTTGAGAGACAAGGCCCAAAAATGGTGTTGTATCCCTTGAATATATTCGTATAGATTTGTAGGTTGTTGATATCTTGACGAAACCCCTATCCAAGAGGAAGTTTGAATTTTTGAGGGAGAAGATTGGTGTTATAGAAAACAATTTCCTTGCAAATAAGAGTGTTAGATTTTGGTTTCTTCCAAATTTCTTTCACCTATCTAGGGAAGGGCTTGTGGTCCCCCAAACCCTTTGTTGTATTTGTTGACTTTCATTTGGAGAGATTAGTGCATGTATCCTTGCCTTTGTATTAGTTCTAGGGAGGAACAATTCTTGATGTGGTAGTTGGCTCACATGTGGTGGTTTGACATCTTCCAGAAAGGTGCACTTTTTGAGGAGGATCAGTGCTTGGGACACATGGAGTGACCACCTTGAAAGAGGGTGTCATGCACTTAGAGGTTGGTCATAGAGACATAGGAGAATTTGATCCACCTTGTACATATGTTGAGGAGGAACACTTAAGTTGAGCATCCTTTGTTGGAGAACGTACCATCTTTCTTAGAGGAGCAATTGACATGTAGACACCTAGACTTGGAAGGCACACCACCTTAGGGTTTGTACAACCTTATTGTACCATCTGGTAATCATTCTTTTTGCAATGTTATACTTGGGGATTTATTAAAGGATATTGGAAGAACATGTATTTACTTTTGTAACAAGGACAATGCTTTTGAGATGTGCTAGGGTTCCTTCACTTGTGACATGCAAGTGAAGAGCATGTGAAGCTTGTGTGATGCAAATGGTTGGGGTTGGACAATTGGTGTGGTGCTAGCTTGTCACTACGCTCATTGGAGAAGCTAGTATAGTTTGGTGGGATGCCTTATTGAGATTTTATGTAATTTTGGAAGTTATTCCTAAGTGTAATTGTGAAAGGGTTTATTGATAAGTCATGTCTTTTAGAGTATAAATAGAGGTTATATCAAGTCATTTTGATCACTCATTGAACATAAGTACAAGAGAGTAGTACACACTTATCTAGGAGGCTATTCTTGGTTCGTGTTTGGGTCTCTTTGGTGATCCTTTTGCATATTGAATTATATATATCATCTCTCTTGAAAAATCAACATGGTATCAGAGTAGGATTGGGCCTAACTCCCTCATAGGAAGGCCTGGGAAAATAAGAGAGATAACTTGCATTTGGATTCAATGGGATTGATCTAAACAATGAGAGAGATGTGAGCAATGAAGGAATTAGTGTCATGAGTAGTGGCACCTGCTGCTGCAAAGTTATCTCCATGCCCAAAATCTGAAGCCACTGACTGTAAATATGGACTCAAAAACGAAAATCCCATCATCGTATCTTCAAAGTACAAGGTGTTTTATGCCATAATTCAAGCCCTGAAGAAGTGGAGACACTACCTTGTCCCACAGGAATTTGTCTTATACAATGATAACCAAGCCTGACAATTCATAACCAGGCAGGAAAAATTGAATAAGAGGCATGCAAAGTGGAATGAATTTATGCATAATTTTACTTTTGTCATAAAACATATTGCTGGGAATGCTAACAAAGTTGTTGATGCATTGAGCAGGAGATGTTTGATTCTGCAGGAAATTCAGGTGAAGACATTGGGATTTGAACACCTTAAAGATATGTATTGTGATGATGCAGATTTCAAGTAAGCATATGAAGCATGTGCAAATACTGTGCTAAGAGATAGGAGCCAGTGGGCAGAATACATGATTCAAGAGGGTTTGTTGTTGAAGGGAAATTGATTGTGCATACCAAAATGCTCAATGAGGGACAAACTAACAAAGTTGTTGATGCATTGAGCAGGAGATGTTTGATTCTGCAGGAAATTCAGGTGAAGACATTGGGATTTGAACACCTTAAGGATATGTATTGTGATGATGCAGATTTCAAGTAAGCATATGAAGCATGTGCAAATACTGTGCTGAGAGACAGGAGCCAGTGGGCAGAATACATGATTCAAGAGGGTTTGTTGTTGAAGGGAAATTGATTGTGCATACCAAAATGCTCAATGAGGGACAAACTTTTGAAGGAAAAGCATGGTGGGGGATTGGATGGACATTTCGGCCATGATAAAACATTTGCACAATTGAGCAGTTCATATTATTGGCCATGTATGAGAGAAGAAGTGATAAAATTTGTGAACAGATGTAGAATCTACCAACATGAAAAAGGTAAAAGACAAAACACTGGATTGTATCAACCATTGCCAATACCAG
>CBVK0102510396.1:0-12322 GCA_900067695.1 Picea abies
TGATAAAAACCTCCATTTTTGTGAATACCTCTCTATATCTTTGTTTTTGATGTTATTTTTCTATAGGCTACACAATTTAGTTGTTGACGAAAATATAGACATATACATATTCGGATATGCATATTCCAAATACAATTTTTTTTTTAATTGATATAGTTTACTATTTTTAATCTATTTTTGTCTTCACATATATCAAAATCCTAGAATACATACCTCTCTTATTTTTGCTATAAATTTTTGTTGGCTTAACCATTTCTAAAATGAGTTATATGTTGCACTAGATGAGACTCATATCTACAATCTTAAAAAAAAATACCTTTGATCATGTTAAGACCCTCTTAGCTTGCACAAACAAAAGGCGTTGTAATTTCAAGGATATATTGACTTTCAAGCTTGCACAAACAAAAGGCGTTGTAATTTCAAGGATATATTGACTTTCATACACGACACTAGAAAACCAAGTTCTTTACAATTTTACAAGTTTTTGGAATGAAATTCTATCGTTAAGGTACTCAACACCTGCATGAACAAAAACATATACCTTATATTTTGCTGGAAAAATAACATACCACTTTTAGAAAAAAACAAATTTCACATAGTTATTCATAATTTCTATGATTAAAATTTGTATATTCACAAATCTAATTCAATTTCATATGTTTCATGTTCTTACACCATAGTCAAATTCATTGTAAAAGTACCTTGAATAATCCCTCCAAGTTAACCAATTGTTGTGTTTTCATGTTTTCATTGCCAGTCATGAGAGACCATCATTAGCTTGCACATACCCATGTAATATTAGTATATCTAGAATATTATTTGGTTAAAGGAATATTAGGTGTTCCTTATGCCTATGCAAGTCACACAAGTCTTTAAACATTTCTAAAGGTAAATCTTTTATAGCCACAAAATACATAATTTCCATCACACTGATTATTTTGGATTTCTCAACATCCAACATGAGTTCAACATGTTTTGTGATGGGTAAATGTGATTGCCTTGAATCACTTTCCAACAGTTGAATTGAACATTTATGAGCCTTAGATATGGCATGACCATTTAACCCACTTAATTGGATTGTATTACTACCTTCCCTTGCATATAGTGTATCTCCTTTTAATTTGACACACAATGAACGCTTGATGCACTCTTCACCATTTGAACCTATTATAGGATATCTCCATTTGTGTATTAATTTACATACATATTTAAATGATCTTTTAGGAGCTACCCCCTTGCCTTTCTTTTTGGAATACCTTCTTCTTCATTATTAATCTCATCCTCAAAGTTAACATTTTCTTCAATATGTGTATCATCTGGCTTCAATTTAAATGCATCAACAAGTGTCATTTGTCTTCTATGTTTTTTAGGTTTGTCAATTCTAGAAATTTCTTCTTGATAAATTGCCCTGTTTTTATATGGAAATAAAATTTCATGAGAAACATGTGGAAAGATATTATATTATATACGATAATAATAATAGATGCAATTATTACATTTAAAAATGGCATTCACATAACTAAAATGAAATTGTTGCATTCCTTGGGAATTGCAAATAGCAGGTGACCTAATCTCTAGCACCTTCTACAAGTTTAGTTCGAATAATTATGCATATTCAGTTTATTTCTTACATTACTCTAATAAACTGCATTAAAACATACCTTTTAAATGTGTACGACTATAAAATTTAATTTAAAAAAAATAAAATTGGAATAATCAAATAACTATAGCTATTTAAAAAATGTTTAAATTACCTCCCAATCAGAATGATATATGGTGAACTTGGATTCCCAAAGAAAAATGGGGCCCTCTTCCTCCACAATTGGTTTGGGACTCCTTTTGGTAGAACTTGTTAAAGAGGGAGATCTGTATTCACTTTGGGAATGATGTCCTCCGATGGGGGTACAAAGTCACGGGTTTCTTTTCCTTAATATAATCTTATCATCGAGCCACTGGGGATCATACTACTGCAACTCAAGACAACTAGATCAAGATTTGGACTCAAAAGCTTTGGCCAAAAGTGTCATTTTTCTTTTGTCTCCTCAACAAAGGAATTTTTTTAACATGGGATAATCTCCTAAAGCATGGCTTCCAAGGGCCCGCAATATGTTATCTCTATAATTACAACGAGGAAATAATGAAGCATTTGTTAACTCTTGTTCTTTCTCTTCCTTGATCTGGGATCAAGGAGCTCTATTATTCAAAACATCCGATCAAAACGTGGACCTTCTCTCTAACATCATCGCTCAATGGAGATTAGTGGCCTTCTCCAATCCCATTATCAATCGAGCATGACAACTCCTCCCTGGATTTGTTCGTCGGGAAATCTAGAAATAATGGAATCACTGTATATTAAAAAAAACCTCCTCTTTAGAAGATACGATCTGGGATACAATCAAGCAACACATTCGAGAAACTACACAACTGTC
The DNA here is from genome assembly GCA_900067695.1 of Picea abies. Classification (NCBI taxonomy): domain Eukaryota; kingdom Viridiplantae; phylum Streptophyta; class Pinopsida; order Pinales; family Pinaceae; genus Picea; species Picea abies. The sequence continues at coordinate 2,430 of CBVK0102510396.1, forward strand.
CAGTTGGTCCCCACAAGAACTTAATATCGTACAATGCCTCAACATCCATCCCCCTTCTAGCCTCCCTCCCATCTCTGGTCCCTCCACCACCATCTCCCCCCTCTCGAAATGGGCTCCCCCTCTACATGGCTTCCTTAAACTCAACTTTGATGGGGATTCTAAAGGCAATCTTGGACCTGCTAGCTATGGAGGAGTCTTTTGCAACAACGTGAGACAAATTCTCAAAGTTTATGCTAGTTCCATAGTCATAGGGAGAAATAATGCAATAGGGCTTCAGGCACTAGAAGTTGGACTCAATATAGAAATCAAAGAATACTACCACCTACTTATCATTCAAGGCGACTCTCAACTCATTATACATATTCTTTGCAAACTTTAGTGTGGAACCCCTCTAAGTAAAATAACTACCATTTGGATACTAACAACTAACCTGGAACATATTCTCTCCCTCATACCTAAGATCAAAGCCATTATTCCCTCTCATGTGAAAAACTTGACCAACAAACTTGTTGACCACCTCGATAATGAGGGAATAGAAAGAGGGGACAATGCTTTGGAACTCACCTGGGATCTTGTCCCCCCTACACTCTGAATGCTCAACCCTAGCCTATGCATATCATGCTCCCCCAAATAGGGTGGCAGGGAAGAGACAATCCATGGTGCTATCATCCAAGACTAGTCACCACACATCTCCTAGAGTTGTTGGCACCTACTAGTCCTCACCCACCTTTACTCCCTCCACCTATGTGACTAATTAATGCCTTCTTTCTGCATACTATCTGGCCTCTAGGTACTCATCATTTTCACACTCATTCTTGATGGATGATCCTCCACAAGAATCGTTCTCTTGTTTGGAATGCTCCATGTATCACACACTCTATTCTCATCATGTAAACTACTATCAAACCATATATTGATGTTCACTTCAACCATTATTACACTCTTCTTATCTTGATTTCCATCTTGATGGTCAATTTCTTCATTCCCTCTTCCCTTTGGATCTGGCCAAAATACCTCCCATCTTCTCTTCTCATCCTCGTTCCCCCCATCATCCACCGACATCCTTGGGATTCACTCTCCTTGCTTCTAGCTCCCTGTTTGCCCATCTCCATCCCTCTACTCCTATGGTGCGAGGTGTTTGTTCTCGTCATGCTCGGGGAAGCTCCTTGTGTAGTAAGAGAGGTCATTCAGGCCAATGAATTTTCTCTGTTGCCGAAGACTTGGTTGATTCTTACAATGCTCACACCCCTCCACACATTCATGCTGAGTTTGACCTTCCCGAAGTCGATGTCCGAGTTCTTAAACACTTTGTAATGGATGAGGAGATTCTTGATAAAGTTAATTCATGGATCCCAGATACTGGTAATACTCGTTCTTGAGTTTCGTAGTACTTAAAGACTGTAGATATTGACTGACACTTGAAATTATTGTTGGGTCGTTCCCTTTCTGACCATAAAGAGGAGAAATAAGAGGTCATGCTTCAACTCGACGAGATACATGTTCAACTCTGGTTGCTAGACCACAAAATGAACATGTTGGTGCACAATTTGGCTGGAATGGATCTCTCAATAGTGGATATGCCTCAATCCCAGGTGCCTGAGGCTGAGGGACACCCTTCTTCTTAGTTTTTTCATGATAATTAGTTTTCTTAGCATACTATTTTATATTGGTGGTCAGGGTTATCCAAACTCACCTCATGGATGCCAAGTTAGGAAAAATCAAAGGCTAGATTTTTTGTAAAGTAGATAGTATTAGATACATACATATTCAAACTTTTAGTTTTAAGAGACAAATATTTCATAAATTCTCAGACAATTTGATGCACTACTTCTGGTCTGGTTTCCCTGGCAAGCCAACAACAAGATTTGTGTTTAACTCTTTAATGACAATATAAAGAATCAAGATTAGTAACAAAAAAAAAAGTTTAAATTATATTTTCTAATTAAATTATTCTTTTAAAAATAAAAATAATGAATTAACTTAACATTAAAATACAAACTAAATTTATTTTTATAAAAAATTTAATTAAATCACTTTTGTAACACAAATCAAAAAAATAATTTTATAATCAAACTATTAATTTTATAACCAAACTCTCGATCCAAACCTATACCTGAAGCATACTCTCTCCGCTCTTAAAGCTCCCCTAATTCAAAAACTAGATCCTCTGTTGTTCGCACTCAAGTAGCCATGTTAGCTTCTTGGTTCAACTTGTCGATGCGAGTTTCTCCTTCCCTTAGGTTCATCAACTCAAGCAGGAGATTGCACTAAATTGTGGTTATACTAAAAATCTCTACACGTAATCATTCACCCATATCAATAAAGATTTATTGTTGAAATTTAGGGCTCTTTTTCTTTCAATTGTACTACAAAGATATTTTATGTTGAGCTACATTTGATTATACTATGAAGGACAATGACTATATAAGACTATTGTTACAAATAAAGTGATACTGCATATGTGTTAGCATTTTAATATGTATAATGTAGATGTAATATTCTTTTTAATCCACTTTCATTATGAGAATATGTATCCTTACAATACTATCATAGTTTTCTTATAGGAACAACTAGCTCTGCTATGTTGTCAAGGGCATATAGTGGTTTTATTGTTCTTGCATTTTATTGTGGTTTTGTTGTTCTTTCATTTTATTGTATTATTACTTTGTTGCACATCATCAAATTTTTTTACAAGGTTAACACTTTGAAGTAAAATATCCCTCTATTCATATAACCCTCTCGATGATTGGCGATATAGTTATCATTTTATCATTTAAAATAATTTGTATCGTTCTCTATTATTTACATATTACCATTATCATACAATACATTATTGTAATTCAACAATTATTTAAAAATTTATCAAATTTGTGGTTCTTAATCATCCTTCTTAAGAGAGCATTTCATCATTCCAGTTTTCTTCATATTAATTCTTCCTCATAATTTTACTTAAAGGCTATCATATTAGATACTATAAAAAAATATATACATAAATACCTTATCATTTAACTCAATTCCTCAACGAACATTCTTATTCCTTATTAATGTTATAAGATTTCCCAAGCCTTTATATATATATATATATATATATATATATATATATATATATATATATATATATATATATATATGAGAGGTTGTCAAATCAATTAAAATGTACTTTTTTTCTCTTAAAATAATTATTGAAGAACTCCATAGTATTTTATATATAATATTAGAATGCATTTTCTATGAAATTAATAATATAATTCGTTTAATCATTTAAATATATTAAAATTATTGTGTAAAAATGAAAGACAATTTTATTTTATGATATCTTAGCAACTACTACTTATTATGGACAATGAATTTAAAAAACACCAAAATATATAATATTAGAATGTATTTTCCCTAAAATTAATTACACAATTCTTTTAACCATTGGTATATATTTGTATAAAAATTAAAGATAATTTTGTTTTATGGTATCTTGGTATTTAATTATTATGCAGAATGAATTTAATAGCACAATCTTTTAATCATTTAAGTATATTAAAGTTATTGTGTAAATCTCATTTTCCATCTCTACCAAATCCATCAATTTAGTCTTTCAATCCATTTAATAAAATTTTAATACATGAAACCACCAAAGTGGAGTTCATAAAGCTCTAATTTAGTCTTTCAATCCATTTAATAAAATTTTAATACATGCAACCACCAAAGTGGAGTTCATATATAAACTAAAAATTGAAAGAAATTATGTGATGATTACATACCTCGTAAATTTTAACAAGGTAAAAGATTTGAAGTGATTCAACAATGCAAATTCACTAGCATACCCCGAAGCAGGGGAAAGGGAACGCTGAAGTGAATTGGGGTGGTTATGTTATTTAAAGATCGCGAGATTTTATTTTTGGATGGAAAATGAATACTTCAAAAGGTCAATCTTTGTCCCACACCTCAAAATATTTTCAACAATCCTAAAACTCCAAATCTGAATTTCCTAGCAACATACCCACCTGCAATAATCATAGATACATGACCACAACTTTTCCATAGAGACATAGAAAGGAAGAAGAGGCAACGATTAGGAGGGTGAAGAGATGATGATGGAGAAAAACTAAAGGACATTGTTTGGCGAATGAAGGCAATGTGAAGGTGAAGAGGGGATGAAGCAGGTGCCAAGTAAGATGAAAAGGTGGATTACATTTTAGGATGGAACATGGACCAATCAACATATGACACATGAAAATTTGTAGGACATAACATAAACCAATGATCAAATGACACGTGTTAGTGTTCGATAGGCTCTAGACAAATGATGAAATTTATCAACCTCAATTGTTGTTTATAATGGAGGTTTCAAGGATAGTGCAGTGGTGATATATAAAGAGAATCTACCAAGGACTATTGAAATTGGAGGAAATGGAGGGTTGTTGCTATGTATCAAAACATTTTCATGGGTAACCGATACAATTCAATAAGAGGATGAAAACCATTGATTCATATGAGATCCATAGTTCAAAGTGCACAAGATTGGCATAGGTAGACCCAAGATATGGGTGAAGAGGCATGTGTTGATGGATGTTGGAGGCAACAAAGACAAGTTGGAAAGGATTTGAAAGAAGGAATGTGGAGAGGAGGATAGATGATCACATATTTTGTTGTTGCTTCTCCTCTCTTTGTTGACATATATTATATAATGAGTATATAATATCAAGTGGTTGTTGAGGTTGCTTCATAATCCAATAGACAAGCATGGGAACAAATAAATATTGTAGACCTAGAAATGTTGAATACTCTCCCCAATTTTAAGATAAACATGCTGGTTATGAACTCAAAATATGAGAATTGAAGGTCCAAATCTCGAGGGAATAATTTTTCTTCAATAACCTGATATTAATGTTTCTAAGGGAATTTATAAGGCACACTTTGATGTTTTTGTTGTTGCATTGAGCCATACGATCCTGTTAAGTCCATGGGATCCCGAAAAGGAACATGATTGACATCACAAAGCTATGTTTTTAAATTTAAACAGATGACAATATCTAAGTTTATCAACCACTTATGGTTATGCTAGTTTTATTATAGTGAATCTAACATAATACGATGTTGTATTTTATTATCACATGTCTATAAATAATATCTATTGTTTATAAACATTGAACCCATAGCCTACACACATATATTCCCTCAGTAGGAACGTTGAACCCGTGGTCTACACACATTTAATTAAGTAAGTGATACTCCCTGTACTGAAACATTGAACCCATAGTCTACACACATTTAATTAAGTTAGTGATACCCCTATACATGAAGGTTTAATGAACATGTAGATTATAAGGTGAACAATTAAGGATAGTCATTTTCGTCATTTCACATAAGGTCCCTCCAAGAGGTTAGCAAGAATAAGAAAATGACTTTACAAATTTTTTTAAATGTCTCAAAGTAAAAAGGAATAATAAGAAAATGACTTTATGGATTTTTAAAGATGTCTCGAAGTAAATCACATATCTATAAGTAAATCTTTATTTCGATAATAACTATTACATATGAGCATTGAACCCATAATATACACATATATTCCCATAATGTACACATTTATTATTTCACCAAGAATGTTGAACCCATACTCTACACACATTTAATTAAGCTTCACATACTCTACACACATTTAATTAAGCTAGTGATACTCCTTGTACCCTAATGTTGAACCCATAGTCTTCACACATTTAATTAAATTAGTGATACTCCCTATACAAGAAGGTTTAATGAACAAGTAGATTATAGGGTAGAAAGAATAAGAAAATGACTTTACATACTTTGAAATATGTCTCGGAATAGTTAGGAAGAATAAAAAATAATTTTATGGATTTTAAAATTTGTATAGAAATAGTTATATTTATACTCATGTGGAATTTTTCTCCTCTCAAATTTGGTGATTTAATCATTATATTTTTAGTCAATTTGCAAATTTTATAATTTTTTTGAATATTTAGATTGATTTAACATGGAGTAAAACCGGTTAGAACAAGATGAGTTGAAGCAGAGGGATGAGTGCTAGGGTTTGAAGAACTGCATGCTTCCAACCCTATTACAACTAGGTTTTCTCCTCGCAAAGAGATGTCGTAAACATCATAGAAAATGCACTTGACACGACAGAATGGACCCAGAGGGGGGGTGCAAACCCCCTCATATAGAAATGTAGCAACAAATGAGAAAGAAGGAATTTGAGACTGAAGACAACCATTTGGGCCCCCGCCTCACCTTCGTGATTGATTCATGCAAGATGAATAAGGCTCTGGGAAAAATATGGAGGTGGAAGTTGAGCCGTCTCATCCAAAGGAATCTCGTAACTGGGAACCAAGGAAATGCATCCCCAAGGAAACTACAACACCAAGATATGTGGTTAGCTCCACTAGAGTTGGAGAACACACCTAGTTCATGAGGGACGATGCCCTGATTGTGAAATTTTTAGGGTTATGACCCTCTTAAAGAGACCTCATGCGATGGATCGAGACATAGTGGAACCTGAAAGGAGACTATGAACTCCATCTCAGTTCGAAAGGCTTCTTCACGATCATTTTCTACAATTTGGAAGACAAATGTCGGGTCTTTGAAAATGGACCATACTTCTACAATTCGGAGGGGCTATATCTCAGATTTTGGACCGATCGCTTCTGCCCATAAAAAGAGGACTTTTCCTTCACTCTAGTATGGATTTGTCTCTACTCCCTACCACATGAGATTTGTCCTGAAGAAATCTTAATGGGGATTGGAAACACACTGGAATGATATGTAAAATCCTTAGAAGAAACCAAGCGGAGAAGATATATGTCTTATGCTCGAATATGTGTGTATATGAACATTTCCAAGGTTCTGTCGGGCTCGGTCACCATATAATATCACGATGAAGACTAGATCCAAACCATAGACTATGAACACATCCCCTTCCGCTGTCAAAAATGTCATAAACATGGACATCTCTTCCGGGACTTCCTACTCAATTCCCCAACACAACCAACAATAGTGGAAAAATTGAAAGATGGATTCACACAAGTAATAGGTCACAGGAAACAACCTCGCAAAAAAATCCAATCAGGGCAGAGGCAAGAAGATCCCCACCAACAATTCTTTTGATGCATTAAGAAATTTTTCAGATGCAGAGGAAGTGGAAAACCCCCATAAAACAGAAGATCCTCACAGAGATAAAGGTAAGGCCAAACAATCCCTAGATCTAATCCCAGAAAAAATTATTGCACACAGCTCCCCAACCCAACTAGAACCAGGAAAATACTCAGACGAAGGGGGTGACACTATCATGCATATCGATGAGCAAGAACTAGTTGATATAGATCTGGAAAAGTTGGAGGATGCCTTCAACAAAAAGGAACTGCAATCTATACCGTTTGAGCAGCTCCGAAAAGTACATAAGGTCTTCATAGATTCCATAGCATGAGCCACCTCTAGACTAGGCATAAGTTCAGATCTAGATCCGGACCCCAAACAAGTCCCTAAAGAGGGTAAATGATGGGGATGTAAATCGACACAACAACTTATTAAAGAGGTAGGTCACTTTATTATTAACTTAGGGTAGATCCAACATCTCACCGAGGGATTCTTCTCTCCCCCACCCAACTCCTCATGATGAAGATCATCACATGGAATATAAGAGGCCTAAATGGAAGATCCAAATAGAGGATTCTTCGTAACTGCACAAAATCAAAGGATCCATACATTCTTTTGTTACAAGAAACAAAATGTGTAGGAGAAACGACATAATAAATGTTCAGAAGATGTTTGTGGCACTGCAATCTCATTCATAACTACTCAAAAGGTACAGCAGGGGGTCTGGCGATTCTCTGGAACCCAACCTCATTTATTGTTGATCAACCCTTCTCTATCACGGACACACTATCATCACACTACCGAGCCATTGGGTCCAACAAGGAGGGTGTGATCACAAATGACTATGGTCCAAAAAATAATTAGGAGAAAGATATTTTCCTAAATAATCCCTCCTATTTAGGGTAATTAATAGGACAAAAGCGCTCGATTCTTGGACGAGATTTTAACATCATCCTCACTCTATAAGAAAAAAGAGGAGGCTCGAAGCAGCTGGATCAGGATAGTGGTAAGTTCAGGCTCCTCATTGACAATCTCAAGTTAATTGACATTGAAACTAGGAATGACTCTTGCACTTGGTTCAATAAGTGTTTTGGATCCCAGCAAATAGCCTGCAGACTTGATCTCTTTCTCATCTTTGAAACCATAATGTTAGAGGGACCCTCGATTGAGGCAAGTATCCTCCCTATTATCCCCATTTTGTGGGATAACTAAGGAGATTATGTCTCGAGGCCCTCAAGCTGCAGATATGGAGTGTCGAGAGACTACATGACCAACAATATCCATTTGCACATATGGAGACCCTTCTCAGAGACTACATGACCAACAATATCCATTTGCACATATGGAGACCCTTCTCACCAGCACAAAGGTCATATATTTTCAGATGGCATCACCCACACCAACTAGCTTCTAAGAGGCAATGGGCCTTTCTCCATGAGGTAAAATTCAAGTATTATGGTAAGTGTCATTTCAATATTTGAGGCATTTAAGTATGTTGTATCTTTGACTGCTTTAGATTTCATGACATATGTTTGGGTATTATACCTTTTGCCCTGTTTCACCTTAGTGGTTGACATTGTGCCCTAGTAAGTGGTGTTCCTTGGGAATGGGTTTTCTATTAGGAAATCCCTTGAAGATCCTTTTTACCATTCCCGGCCATACTTACCACTTTTCATCACTTAAGCCCCATGTTTCCTTATCTCTTGGGATTTTAGGGTGTATTGACCCAAGAAGGGTTTGTCCTTCACTCTATGGGAAGAAGGGAATAAAGGCCCAAAGGGATTGATGTTGGGTAAAAGATAAAATCCTATATATAAAACTTCAGATGCTTCACCCAGGGATCCCCCCAAGAAAGCAATGAAACACTTATCTGTAAGAAAAGGGGGACCCACAATAATAATGATTAAGAATGCTTAAAGGGTTAGTTGGAGGATGGGAGGTCTCATCACGAGCCGACCTGTCATGATCATGGATATTTAGTGGTATGACATTGCCACCATATGGTCACCAAGCCAAGGTAATGGCTCTCAGTTGGATGGCTAAGAGAAAGGGGGTCTCATCATGAGTCAACCTTCTAATTTCCACTAGGTATTTGTGAGTGGCACTGCCATTATCTAGACACCACGCTAGCACATTGGCCTTCAAATTGTCCCTAAAATTTGAAAGAAACAAATAATTGAAAAACGATGGGCTTGGAAAAATTACATTACAAACAAAGGTGCCACACACCCTCTACAAATGCACCCATGAATGAGACACTACAACCCCTTGTATGTCATGAAACTTGTTCCCATTGAGTCTTGACCCTAACCACTTCATCCACTTTACATGGTTTAGAGAGGAATCTCTTGGAAACACTCCTTGACCTAGGGAAAGACCTACCCAATAGGACCCCTCGTCAACCCTCCCATATCTAAGCTTGACAAGTCACATAATGTATTTAAGAACTTAATTGTTTGACAGGGTAATGTTTGATGCATATGATTAGGTGGTTCATTTATTGACTTGATTTAATTATCATGATATTTTGACTTGAGATCCTTGGAGAACATGTTTGTTTGTTTTTGCAGGACCTAGTTGGTGGACAATTTTGGAGGAACAAACCTAGCTTGGGCTTCCATGGGGTTTGAATCCCACAGGTGTAAGCCAAGGGACCGCATGTCGGATGAGAGAAATGAAACTTCATAGGCCTAGAATATGACTTGGAAGACATAACCTAGCCCCCACATGCCAAACGTTTTTCCTAGGAGAGGCAAAACATCACCTTTAGAGGCATGACGTCACCT
>CBVK0102510403.1:0-11399 GCA_900067695.1 Picea abies
ACAATGTCCTTAAAATTTGTTTCCCAATTGTCGTTCCCTTTGTCAATTTTTCAAACTGAGTTGAAATTTTTCCTTTTGTTTGCATATCTATGAAAGAACTTAGTATTTTCATCCCCTGCTTAGAGCCATATGGCTATGCTCTTGATCCTCCAATCTTTTTCTTTTTCCAGTAGTAACTTTCTCTCTTTTTTCTTTTTTCTTTTTTCTTTTTTTCTTCTGGTAACTTCAGCTCCAACTTCTGAGCCTCATTCATAAAACTAAGACCTTCATTGTTATATAGTGTCTCTATCCCTTCTTATAGATCTCTGAGGAGATTGTCATCTTTATGTTTGTTTTCCTTATCCCATTGAGATGATATCTTCTTTGCATCATTCAGATTTTTTTGAAGTTGTGTCAAATAAAATTCCCTTGAGGATGAATTATATGGTTTCCAACAAGATTTTATCTTGTTTACAAACTCCTCCATCTTCATCCACTCTAGATTTATTTTGAAGGGGTTGGATGGATTTTACAATCCTAAAGCTACATCAAGTACAACTACACAGTGGTCAGATTCTCCTCCCAAGACGACCCACTATTTTACTTGGGTAACTTTGTCCATGAAGCCTTCACAGATTAAAAATGGGTCTAGCCTTTAAGTGATTCTATCATCCTTGGTTCTTTTGTTTCTCCAAGTGGAAGAAAATTTTGTTGGTTCTATGTCTAGCAAACCCCCTTCCTCCAGTTTCCTTAAGAAGTATCTTGCAAGGAAAATTATTTGAACCATAGGACTCAAGTGAAGTTAAGAGCTCCCCTATCACCACCGAACCAGTCAATATGCATTTTAATTTGAAAAACTTCTCCCAATACTCCATCTTGTCATAACACTGCCCATAAACATTTAGAACATATATTTGTTTCCCCATATCCATGGAAAATAGGGAAACCCTAGACCTAACTTAAAATCTCGGGATTTAGTTAGGGTGAAGGAACACCTCTACCATAACACCTCTTCCAACAAGTTGTGTTCCCACCAAATCTCCCAATGGCATCAATACAAATGAAGTCCCACCCACTCAAAGATTTGGAAAGTTCTTGATTTGTTTTCTCTCCATCTATCATAATTTCATGAAGCAAGATAATAGAGGGTTTTAAGGACTCTATTAGCCTCTTGATAGCCAATTTCTTAGAGGGATTAGCTAACCCTCGAATGTTTAGTGTTAGAAAGATCATTTGAGACCCTCACAAGGAGCATTTTCTTAAGGGCCCTTATCAATGAAAGTCGCTTCCCACATTTGATCTTCAAGGATGCTTTTTTTTTCACCATGGACAAATCATATTTCCTCTCTAGTTAGGCTTTTGGCTTTTCTCAGCAAAGAAACCTAACCCCCTTGCTAGGGAAGTCTAGGGTTCCTTTACCTCTAGTTTAAGGTTGTATTTGGAGAATTCCTGGGGAATGACATTGTTGGAAGGAACCCATGCCTTTGTTCCTTGTCTAAGGGAAGCAGATGCCCCTACTTAGACATTGTCTTCTACAATAGGACTTTCAATTGCAAAGAAAGGTATAAGTGTCGAGGAAACAATTTGTTTTATGCCAAATAGGCCTGGAAAGAATTCACTTATATATTCCCACCCTTTAGTTTCTACCTTTATCTCCCAAGATCCAAAGACAAAATTTTCAATGGATTTGCTTTTGCAATGGGAGAATCTTTTAGGTGACTTACCCAAAGACAACGTGTCCACTTTGTTCTCACTAACTGCATCCAAGCTCTATTTCTTGTTTACACCCGATATTGTTGGTTACTCCTTTGATTCTAGTGGTAAAACCGGAGGTTTTTCATTGGCCCTTTTGTTCCCAGCTTCCTCATGTTGTCTCTAAAGATTAGGGATTTCCACCAATTTCACTCCAAACACCTTTTTCTGAGTTTTCCGTATCCACATTTTCCTCTAGAAAGGGTATGTGCATTTCGTTACTAAATGCTCATGGCTATGACATCTTCCACACTAAACGAGAGTGCCTTCATAGTCCAAAGTGAGCTAATAATGGTCTATTCCACGCTTAATTACCATTTTCACCAATCCCTTAGTTGTCTCTAAACCCACTAGAATTTTTTCCATCCCATAATATCATGTATCTCGGAAGTAGTAGTCAGCTTCATAGTATGAGCCGAAAGTGTTCCCAATTTCTTAGAATGCATCCTCAAACCATAAAACCAGAGGAAGACCTGGAATACAAACCCATACTAAAAGGATATCGACTCATGCAGTTCTGGCGTCGAAGTCAACATGCCATTTTTTCAAGAATAAATTTTGAGAACACCACTTGCATCTGTTGTGCATAATATTGTTTACCTCAACTACCAATTTGAACACCCAAACTAGCCACCCTTTGCCAAAGTCATAAACTAGGGAGTGTATCCAACCACAGGTTCAAAGTTTACCTTGGTCCACTCCTTAAGACTATCCACATTCATTTTTTTCCCAAGAAACCGACCAAAAACCACTCGTTCTTCCAGTTCCATCACATCATTGAGCTTGGTTGTGGCCCCTTAGGCCAGGTTTACTGACTCCTCCATCTTTTTCGTATATTTTTGTTTCTTGGGTCTCCTTTCTCCTTCTAAATAAAGGTTCCCTTGACTCCCAACTTCAACTGTAATAGAGCCACTCATGAGGGAAATATCCAAAGATTTCCCAATGAAACCTTCCTTTGATTTTTTTTTAGACAAGCCAAAATGATTGCAAAACGAAAATGCAAACTTCCCACTGAAAGCCAAATTTGAATCATTGGTAACAATCCCTTTGTTATGGTGAGTAAATCAGTTAGTGTCCTTCGTCCAATGGAATGACATGCTTGGATATGTTCTATTCCCTTCATTGTGTGTCACGGGAGGCGTGGCCACAATAGCATTAATTCCCTTGATGTAACCAACTCCACATTCATGCGCCCTCACCTCCAGCTTGGATTCCATCCTGGTATCAAATTTCGATAGCCCTTGAGCCATCTCACCGAGACAGTGCATCGTGTCCTCCAACAGGTCTTCCCCCATCGTGTACCTCCTTCATGCACCCTCAATTGACCCAAAAGAGGATGGAAGTGAGCTCGACTAGATCCACTAACCCTCCAAAAAGTCAGCTAACTAATCCACAATTTCCTCTTCATTGTTGATGTATTTATCATCGGATAGGTACTTCCACATTGGCTTAGTGTCTAGCATGTGGAAGTCGTCACTAATACCTGTTAGGACTTAGGAAATTTACTTAAATTGAGTAATAATTAAAGTGAATGCTTTGTAACGATTGATGTGAGCTTGATTAAGTTAAATGCCTAAGTTTTTGGCATTAGTAACTTAAGCGAGTTAATCCTAGCCATTAGATCTAAAGTGAAGGTGAATGTGAGATTTAATCTAATCCCTTGATCACTTTAGAGATCTAGGGTTTGGATTTAGGGTTAATTCAATGTTATAAAAGGTAGCCTGAGTGAGAGGATGTGACTCACACACAGTGAAGAGATATCATAGAGTGGGTGAAGAGGACATTTCATCCAAGCGTGAGTGGGCAGGGTCAGAGGAAAGGAGCAAAGGGGCAGCAAAGGAGATAGTAGCCAGGTAGGCTAGGCTATTGTTGTTATTTTATTTTCTTCAAATGGGCCATTATCCTAGGATGAAAGCCCAAGATTTTATCTAATAAAATCAACTTAGGTGTTGGTTTTCCCTTTGGGGTTTTTCCAGGGGTGTTTATCCAAAAATCTCGTGTGCAATGTGTATGGCTTCTTATTTATGTTTTCGTTGATTTATTTGTAATATTTGGTTACAAAATAAGTCATGCCTTTATTCAGATTAATCTTCTTAATAAGTTTTTACAACAAGAATTAAACTAGGAAGTAATTATCAGGAGTTGGGTCGAGAAATTAGCTTGGTTTTAGAGCTGAGACACTGAAGAAAAAAAAAACTAGATTTGCACTGTTGTGAGTTTGCAGCGTCGAAGATTGTTTTGTCTCGTTACAGGTCTGCGGGAAATTTTTATTTTGCAGGCTTAGCTGCAAGTTAAAAATAAATTAAAAAAGGAGCTGGGGGTCATACAGTCGTTGTATGAGTCATACATCATACAGTCGAGTGTGTTGCAGTCCACGTGGGAGAAAATAATCGCCGACAGAGTGTAATCCACACATGCAACAAATGAAGTCGTGGGACTGCAGATAAGAGATAACCGGTCTGTGAGTTGTGACATGGGTTGTTGGGAGATGCAGAGGGTCACATTCGTGTGGAGCAATGGATAGTTGGCTGAGGAGAGTGTTCGCAGTGTACAGGTGACGACCAAGGCATATGAGACGTGGGCTGAGGAGGGGCAGAAGGCCATCTGCCATATTGTTGTTGCATCCGCACAGATTTGCAGAGGGCTCGGGTTCTTGGGAAAGACCATATAACAAGTTGCAGACGTGTGAGCAGAGGGCACATGAGGTGGTAGGGCTACACACGAGGGTCATGGAATCACTGCAGCCGCTAGGAGTAAGGTCGTGGGCTGAATAGGTCGTAGCCACCAGCTAAGAGAGGTCATGCGAAGGCCATGAGAGAGGCAAAGGATTCATTGGCCAAGGGAAGACGTGGCGAGCCATGCAGGCAGTCATCGACCAGGAAAGGTGCACCGACCAACCAGAGAAGTCACCAGCAAAGAAGCCGGCGAGAAATTCTAGCCAAGCCAGTTGAAGGCCTAGTCAGCAGAAGCCAACCCTAGGCGGAGGGCAAAAATCCGGGTAGCCCCCAAGGAAGTGGGTAGAAATCCAGGCAGCCCCGAGAAGCAGGCTGAGATCCGGGTAGCCTTGAGTAGATTCGAGCAGCTGGTCTGGGCAACAGATTTGATTTTTTTAGCAGGTTGTAGATATGGCTACAACATGATTGCGATTTGAGGATAGGTTGAATAGGGTTTTCAACTATAGTCCTTGAAAGGAGAAAATCATGTTGATTTTGATGGAGAATTTTTTAATACTTAAATCACTCCTCCAATAGATTTGGCACAACTAGTCATCCATAATTAGAAGAATGTGAAAATAATTTTAGATGGAGTAAATAATCATTTGATCCCTCATTTATCTGGAAAGAACATTGCTAGGGAAATGTGGGAGGCTCTAAAAGGTTTATTTCAAATTTATCTGGAAAGAACATTGCTAGGGAAATGTGGGAGGCTCTGAAGGGTTTATTTCAAAGTAAAAATAAGAGTCGCAAAATGGTGCTAAGAGAGAAGCTCATAGAAACAAAGATGACATGATCATACACGATGACAACCTATCTCACCCGAATCCAACATGTTTGAGATGAACTAGATGCAATTAGGGAGACAATAAATGATTCATAATTGGTGAGGAGGATACTCAAAGGACTCATGAAGGAGTGGACATCGTTCATCAAAGGGATTGTGGCACGTGAGAAGCTTCTTTATTGGATGAGGTTGTGGGATGACTTTGTTCAGGAAGAACTTTGAGATGAAGATATGAATAGAGGCCGACAAAAGTTTGATGATGAGAACATTGCTCTTGCCAGCTAGGAAAAGAAGGGAAAGTTCAAGAAGATTGCTAGTAGAGAGTCTACCTCTCAAGACGACTAAAAGAAAGACGTGAGCAAATTCAAGTTCTTTACATGTCACAAGTTTGGGCATTATGCATGTCAATGTCGAAACAAGAAGAATGGTGGAAACAAGATGCAACTAGAGGTAGTTTCTTTGGTGAAGGCTCAAGTGGACGAGTTTGTCAAGAATTTTGAGAACAAATTCTTACTTGTTTTTCATCTTTCCTCAGGCACCATATTAGTTGGTGCATGGCTACTAGATAGTGGAGCCACTCCTCAGGCACCATATTAGTTGGTGCATGGCTACTAGATAGTGGAGCCACATGTCATATGATAAGAGCACGAGAGTTGTTTGAGAGTTTCATAGAGTCAAACTCATACGTGCATGTGGAACTTGGTGTGGGTACCAAGCATGTAGTAAAAGGATCTAGGACAATGACATTCCAAATGGAGTCAAGATACGTGTTGAGAGTAATGAGCGTGTCATGAGTGCTAGAACCGAGGAGGAGTGTGTTCTCAGTCTCAACAATTGAGAAGAAGGGCTTTGACGTATTATTCCAGGATGAACAAGTGTTGATCAAGCCTAGAGGATCTAGCTCAGACACAACAATCATTTTTTGGAGTTAGAGGGAGCAACCTGTATAAGCTAAAGGGCCATCCTATGCGAGCAATAGAAAGCAACAAAATGACAGAGACCAAGGAGCAGATAGCTCCGAAGGTTGAACAACTCAGAGGGAGTCAGCCTTCAAGTTCAAGTGGGAAGAAGCAACCTTCTAAGTCTATCAAGAAGGAGTCATGGTACAAGATGACCATTTAGGATGCTCAGGAACAAGAGGGTTCTAGGAGCAAGTTCAAAGGAAACAAGTCAAAGAAGAGTTCAAGCGAAATGGCAAGGATAAATTTTTGTTCAGAGGGAGCAATGAATCAGGTGGATTGGAGAAAATCCATGGTATAAGTTCTGATAGTGAAGACAGAACCCCTCCGGGTGGCAAAAGTACCTTCCTCGCTAAGAGAGTGTTGATGTATTTAGCATCGAATAGGTACTTTCATATTGGCTCGATATCTAGCATGCAGAAGTCGTCACTAATACCTCTTAGGACTTAGGGAATTTAATTTAATTGAGTAACAATTAAAGTAAATGCCTTGTAATAATTAATGTGAGTTTAATTAAGTTAAATGTCTAAGTTTTTGCATTAGTAACTTAAGTGATTTAATCCTAGCCATTAGATCTAAAGTGAAAGTGAGATTTAATCTTAGTCTTTGATCACTTTAGAGATCTAGGGTTTTGGATTTAGAATTAACTCAACATTATAAAAGGCAACCTAAGTGAGAGGATGAGATACACACAAAGTGAGGAGATCTCATTGATTGGGTGATGAGGACATTTCATCCAAGTGTGGTGAGGAGATCTCATTGATTGGGTGATGAGGACATTTCATCCAAGTGTGAATTTAGAGTCAGAGGAAAGGAGATAGCAACGAGATAGGCTAGGCTATTTGTTGTTATTGTATTTTTCTCACATGGGCCATTATCCTAGGACAGAAAGGAGAAAATGGGAAACAAGGGAGATAACAACCAGGTAGACTATGTTATTTGATGTTATTGTATTTTCCTCATATGGACCATTATCCCAGAACGCAATGAGGTAAGCTAGGCGATTTGTTGTTATTGTATTTTCCTAACGAAAACCAAAAAATTTATCTAATAAAGTCAACTAAGTTGTTGGTTTCCCATAGGGATCTTTCCAAGAGTGTTTACCTATAAATGTCATGTGCAATGTGTATGGTTTCGTATCTGATTTATTTGTAATGTTTGGTTAAAAACTGGTTTCGTATTTATGCTTCCGCTGATTTATTTGTAATGTTTGGTTAAAAACTGGACCATACTTTTATTCAAATTAATTTGCTTAATAAGTTTTTACAACAAATATTAAACTAGGGAATAATTGACGAGAGTTGGATTGAAAAAACAATGTGAACTCCAATTTTGTCTTTCTTAAGTCATCTTAAGGTCACCCTACCTTCGCGTCAAGGTCACATATAGCAACCAAGGTCGACAATCTCTTAACATCAATAAGATAGAGTTCATTATAAGCATGAGAATAGAGTTCGTTATAAGCATGAGAATAGAGACAAGAAGTTGAATTCCATAGAGGATTTGTGTTAATGAAGCAAGTGGGTTATAAGTCCCTTGTTTACGAATCAATAAGACCCTTTCAAGTCTTTTGGCAATGAATTTTGATATGATTTTGTAGATACAGTCTTTTGGCAATGAATTTTGATATGATTTTGTAGATACAATTGCATAAGGATATCAGCCTAAATTTTTCAAAAGATGACCAATTATCCTCTTTGGGAATTGTTAACCCCTCGATTTTATCCCTTGAAAATCCTAAGGGTTAAGAGCCAGCATGTTCATTTAATCTCCCTTGTGCGCACCTCCTCATTCACTCCACCTCACACGTGTGTTTACTCCCACATGTCCTCATTTTATCCTTTCATGTGCATTATTTTATTCTACTCACTTGTGCACCCTCTTATTCTTAGATGATTCACCCTCCTATTATTATTGACTTGTGCACCTCACAGTCTATATAATGAGGCTTCTCCTCATTATTCAGGGTCGTTTTTTCTCAAGAACAACAATACTCTCTCTCTCTCTCTCTCTCTAGCTTCTAGTTTGTGATTAAAGAACAATACTTTGTCAGTTATGTACTTTTGTTTCGTGGTGCAAACATCCCATTTGGCAAGAGCAATAATAAAGTTTTGGTGCACTAGTATCAAATTGTCAATTCTTGTCGATATCATATTAATTTTTATGCATTGATTAGTTGTCTTTAGCATATTATTGTGTTGTTTTCAGCCTTATAATATCACATCTTCCCTTCTTTCTTTTCATTAAAATTACTTATGTTGCAAGGTTTTTTCATTAAAATTACTTATGTTGCAAGGTTTTTCATCCAATAAAATTTTAAATATTGGTACTTACCCTTCGATGGCTTAAACATTATGTGAAGACACACTTTCTTGCTACTATTTTTTATTAATCAATTGCAGATTTTGCAGTTTTATAACAAAAAGAAAACACTTAGGGAATCCCCCCTAACGTTGGCATGCACCAGCCCAAACATAGAGGAGGTTTGTCAGTGACACTTAGGGCATGCTCTCCTAGAAATAGTATTATTTTACCCGCTGATTTTACTATATTTTAGATCTAATTTAGGGTCAAAAAGTGTGCTAACAAGAATCAATGTTGTAAAGGTAATGTTGAAGGGTCCTAGCATTCTACCAATAGTTCTAGTGGCTTCCATCACACTTCTTAGATCCTCTTCTATAAATTCATAACACCCCTAAAAGAATTCCATAGGGAGGTCATCTAGCCCTGGGCTTTTATTCTTTTGGAAGCTATATAATGTTTGATGTAATTTCTCTTTCCCCACTTCTTTCATCAATTCCAAATTGTCCTCATAGTTAACAATACTAGAAAATGAGTTCAATAGCATGATTACCTCGGCTATAATAATTGAAGAGTCCTCCTTAAAAAGGTTTGAGAAGTAGTTCGCTCCTTCAACAATGTCCTTAAAATTTGTTTCGCAATTGTCATTCTCTTTGTCAATTTTTCAAACTGAGTTGATATTTTTCCTTATGTTTGCATATCTATGAAACAACTTAGTATTTTCATCCCCTTCTTAAAGCCATATGGCTCTGCTCTTGATCCTCCAATCTTTCTCTTTTTCCAATAGTAACTCCCTCTTTTTTTTTTCTTCTAGTAACTTCACCTCCAACTTTTGAGCCTCATTCAAAAAACCAAAACCTTCATTGTTATATGATGTCTCTATCCCTTCTTCCAGATCTCTAAGGAGCTTGTCATCTTTCTATTTTTTGTCCTTAGCCCATTAAGATAATATATTATTTTCCTCTTTCAGATTATTTTGAAGTTGTATCAAAGCAAATTCCCTTGAGGATGAATTGTATGGTTTCCAACAAGATTTTATCTTGTTCACAAACTCCTCCATATTCATCCACTCTAGATTTAGTTTGAAGAGGTTGACTAGATTTTGCATTGCTAAAGCTACATCAAGTACAACTACAAAGTGGTCAGATTCTCCTCCCTAAGGTGGCCCAATATTTTACTTGGGTAACTTCGTCCATGAAGCCTTTAGAGATTAAAAATGGGTCTAGCCTCTATGTGATTCTATCATCCTTGGTTCTTTTGTTTCTCCAAGTGGAAGACAATATTTTTGGTTCTATGTCTAGTAGGCCCCCTTCCTCTAGTTTCCTTAAGAAGTATCTTGCGAGGCAGATTATTTGAGCCATGGGATCCCCGATTTCAAATACTCCTAAAGTGAAGTTAATGTCTCCCCCTATCACCACTAGAACAATATATATGCATTTTAATTTGAAAAACTTATCCCAATACTCTATCCTATCATAGCACAACCTATAAAAATTTAGAACATAGACTTCATTCCCCATTTCCATGGAAAAAATGGAAACCCCTAGACCTAACTTAAAAGATCGAGAGTTATTTAGGGTGAAGAAACACCTCTTCCAACTAGTTATGTTCCCACAAAATCTCTCAATGGCATCAATATAACTAAAGTCCCACCCACTCAAATATTTGAAAAGTTTTTAAATTGCTTTCTCTCCATCTGTCATAATTTTTTGAAGCAAGACAATAGAGGGTTTTAAGGACTCTATTAGCCTTTTGATAGCCAATTTATTAGAGGGATTGGCCAACCATCAAATGTTTAGTGTTACAAAGACCATTTGAGACCCTTGCAAGGGGCATTTTCTCTAAGGGCCCTTATCAATGAAATTTGCTTCCCACATTTGATCTTCAAGGATGCTTGTTTTTGCACCATGGACAAATGATACTTTCTCCCTCTCTCGTTAGGATTTTGTCTTTTCTCATCAAAGAACCCTAAACCCCCCTTCCACTTTCCTAGGGAAGTCTAGGGTTCCTTTACCTCTAGGTTTAAGGTTGTATTTGGAGGATTCATGGGGAATGGAATTGTGGGAAGGAACCCATGCCTCTATTTCTTGTCTAAGGGAAGCATATGCCCCTACCTAGACATTGTCTTCTACCATAGGACTTTCAATTGCAAGGAAAGGAATAAGTGTCAGGAAAAAAAAAATTGATGGCAGATAGGCCTAACAAGAATTCACTAATATATTCCCACCTTTTAGTTTCTACCTCTATCCCCCAAGATCCAAATACGAAATTTTCAATCGACTTTCTTTTGCAAGGGGAGGGTCTTTGAGGTGACTTACATGAAGACAACTTGTTGATTTTTCTGTCACTAATCGCATCCAAACTCTTTTTCTTGTTTACACCCGAGATTGTCAGTTACTCCTTTGACTCCAGTGGTAAAATTCGAAGGTTTCCCATTGCCCTTTTGTTTCCAGCTTCATCATGTCCTCTTTGAAGATTAGGGATTTCCACCAATTACACTCCCAACACCTTTGGCTAAGTTTTTTGTATCCACACCTTCCTATAGAAAGGGTATGTGCATTTTTCTACTAAATTCCCATGGCTATGGCATCTTCCACACTAAACGAGAGTGCCTTCATAGTCCAAAGTGAACTAATAATGGTTTATTCCACACTTAATTACCATTTTCGCTAATCCCTTTGTTGTCTCTAAACCCACTAGAGTTCTTGCCATCCCATAATATGTTGTATCTCAGAAGGAGTAGCCAACTTCATAGTAGGAGCCAAAAGTGTTCCCAATTTCTTTGAACACATCTTCAAACCATAAAACCAAAGGAAGGCATGAAATGAAAAACATGACTGGAAGGATATCGACTCATGCATTTTTGGCGTCGAAGTCCACATTGCATTTTTCCAATAACACCACTTC
>CBVK0102510405.1:0-10460 GCA_900067695.1 Picea abies
TTGTGGTCCATGAGACATGATCTCCTCTAGTTACCCCTAGGCATGGGGGGATAAGAGACACTTCCAAAGGTTCTTCACTTTGGTATGGTTTGGCCCTTGTGGAATTCTTCTACAAAGCTTGTAAAACAGGTGGTCCCCTAGAACATTATTCCTTCTAAGAGGATGTTCATTTTTAGGGCGCTTGAGTCAGATGAATTGGAGGAAGCCATGCAAGAGATCGAGAATGACAAGTATCTAGAGCTTGATGCCCTTTCGATGGAACTCTACAAAAAATGTGGCATGTGGTAGGCGGCAGGCCCAACTTATTTGAAAATGTGCCAGGAAGAAATTTGAAGTGGTGGGATGGGGGAGATGGTGAATGTTGGTCTTATCGAGAATGACAAGTATCTAGAGCTTGATGCCCTTTCGATGGAACTCTACAAAAAATGTGGCATGTGGTAGGCGGCAGGCCCAACTTATTTGAAAATGTGCCAGGAAGAAATTTGAAGTGGTGGGATGGGGGAGATGGTGAATGTTGGTCTTATAAAACTTACCCCAAAGGGGTGAAAAGGGAATTGGTGAAGGGTGGCGTCCAATCACTCTTCTTAACATTTCCTACAAGATTCTAGCGCAGGTTTTGGCCAGGAGGATAAGGCGTTTGGTTTCACTAATAGTACATAAGGAGCAAACCAGTTTTATTAAGGGAAGATTTATTCTTGATAATCTTATAATTGATTGGGAGGGACTAGAGTGTGTGAGGGAATCTATATCCAAAAGATGTTTGTTTCAAGAACTGAATTTGATAAAGCATGACATAATTGAATGTGACTTCATCCTTAACATGTTGGATTGACTGGGGTTTGGCTCTTTTTATTAGAGCTATATGGGCTCAACAGAGCCCCTCGGAGAGAGTCAAACTTGGTGTGTTTCATTGTGATGTAGAGTCCCTTCCCCTTGTTTTACAGACTCCTATGCTTGTTTTGTCCTCTTTTATGATGGAATTTTCCTGGTGCCTCTATGCTCTGTGAAGTAATTTTCAGTTCTATGATGTACTTATTTGTTCTATGAAGTAATATATACAAGATTAAAAAAAATGTGGTTGAATCTGAGAATTAGGAGAGATTTGCAATATATAGCCTTATAGGTGCTAAAATGGATTGTGGCTCCCTCAAGAATCAAGACCATTCTGACAACTTAGAGGACTAAACAGCCAGAGAGAAGTAAGAGGATCATTGTTGGGGCACCATTGATTTACCATTCACTTGCTGCGTGACCGGCAGGTTGTTGCCCATAATTGGGCAGATTGAAGTAGTTCAGCAAAGCCTATAAGACATGTTAGGCACCCTGGATGACTGACCAAGGAGAGTTAAGTGCCGAATTCATAAATATTTACCTTTCCTTCTTTTCCTTAGACATTTATAACAGAAGTGTTGATTGATTCTCAACAAGGAGACCAAGTTGCTCCGGGGGAAATCAACTTGCTTTCTTGACCTGTTTTTGTTTGCCTTTTGTATTGAGAAGCCTCTAGACCACATTTTCAGGTCAATTTCTTGTTCCAAAGGATATTAATCCTCTCTAGGGACTTGGAAGCTCATTTAATTGCTGATTTGAAGGCTTAGTTTATTATGAGGTCATATTTTATACATTAAAGCCTCCAGAATATGCAGGAACTTTTATATCAGCTAGTGATCAGCTGACTCTGCCAGGCATCTTTTCCTCTGTGATTCCTTTGGTAGAAGTGATGCATCTCCACATAATCACACCAAATATTCAGAACTTTGACCTACAAACATATCAAATAAGGATCTTTGATGCAGTATCATTTGCCTGCTTTGTATTGGATTTCTAATGGGGCTTTTTTGCCTAGTAGATTTCTTATGATGCTCTTTTCCAAATAAGGCTGATTAAAGGAGTGATTTGTATGCAAAGGCATTCTCTGTTTATTCTAAAGCTGTTAATCTAGGATTTCTATATTCCAGAAGTCAAAGCAATCTAAATTCCTTTGTTTCTTCAAAACATAGTTTCCCATGGTAATTTCACCAAAAGGTTTGTTCATACAATGCTTTGTATTTTTTTTCTCTCGGTACTGATTTATAATTTGGTTCCTCCGTTATTGTTGCAAGTATTTTGTGCTTGGTGCCTTGAGAAGTGGGAGAAATTCAGTTCAAAACATTTTACTTTACTTTTACTCAAACTGCAATGTTATCTAAATTTGTTTCCTTTTCCATGCAGCTTGACTTGGGTTGCAACAGGTGGTATGGATAAAAAACTAATGATTTGGGAATTGCAAAGCTCGTCATTGCGATGCACTTGTCAGCATGAGGCATGTTTTCTTCCTTATAAGAGATCTGTCAACTTGCTAGATAGTAGATATATATCCATGTGTTTACTTACATGAAAATAATGGAACTGTTGTAAAACTGTTGGTCTTTTTACAGGAAGGTGTGATGAGGTTATCGTGGTCATCTTCATCCCGGCACATCATAAGTGCTTCCCTTGATGGAATTGTCCGCCTTTGGGATAGTCGGTCAGGGGTTTGTGAAAGGGTTTTCCAGGGTCATAGTGATTCAATTCAGGATATGGCAATCACAGTGTATGTTTCAGAGGCTTTTGACATTAGCATTGATGGCATTTAATTATGCTTTCTGAATTCACGCTGTAGCTTTGAATAAAATGCAGCTTCTTGTTGGATTTAATATTTAGGTATGCAATTATGCTTTTAGATTATTGTGGATTAAATATATGTTAATTCTTCTTGCAGGGATCAACGGTTTATCCTTACAGGATCAGATGACAAGACTGCTAAAGTTTTTGAAATTGAGGCATTTTGATTTAATATACTGTTTCATTCAAAATAATATGTTGATTGTAAGTTATTGCCATGTTGATTGTAAGTTATCACCATGTTTGATTGTGAGTCACAGCAGGAGATTAGAAGGGCTGAGACTGAGGGAAGCTATTCCTTTCCACATGATAATAGAAGTAGCTATTTACTGAAGTGAACTGGGGGGCAGAAGCTAACCATGTTGGTTTCTTTTTCTGTAAGGTTCCTTCAACAGTAATATTGTTGTATCTACAATTTTTGTAAATTATCTTTTAGTAGTTGACATTATTCTTGGAGTGAATTTTTTTCAGTTAGTTTGTTTTGATAAAGTTCATATTCTCATATTAAACTGATTATCGTTTTTGTTATTTTTGATAAATGGGTCTTATGAAGACAATCTTATTTTAGTTTCTGCTCTAATTTTTCTGTTTTTCAAGTAGTCTTTATTTGAGAGGATAACACGGTTGAGGTTATCTTAAATACTTTTATTGAAGAGAATTATATTTTTTAATCCATTTAGAGTTGTAGCATAGTTGGGGTAGGGACATGTCATAATTGTAGTAATACTGATTATAATCAACAGTTTGCTTTGTATTTATTCACTGAAGTGGTAGTGTACTGCCTTCAACTATATGTGAAAGGGCCTCGATATGTATTCTGAGTTGTGCTAATATTGCGCAGATTAACAACTTCCTGTCTGATGCCCATTGGATGTCCTAAATGTTGAAATCAGCAACTTTAATTTCAAAATACAATTATTATATTTGGCATTGGTCCGTCATTTATTTGTTTAAAGTGTAAGATTGGGTCTTTTTTCTTCTGAGCCTTATATGTCATCAAGTATGAGGAAGTTTTTGCCCTTGTTACTGTTGGAGCACTGGCTTGAGAGATTAAAATGTATATAGTGCTTGCATATGAGCTCCCTTGGTAAGTTGAGGAAAAGTTGACCTATTGCAGTTGGCATGTATAGCTTGTGTGCACAAACAATAACCCCATCTTGATTAATTTGGAACTATTGATTGGGCAATGCTATAATCTAACCATTATTGAAAACCGCTTAAATCTCATACCAAAGACATAGCATGGGAAGACAAGATCTTTATCATCTAAGATGTTATTTCTTGGTTATATTAAAGCAAGCCTGGTTAGGTTGTCTATTCGGCCTATCATCTAATGAGTTTGCAAGGGATCATTTTGAGGTATTGAGGAACAGATTTTCTTCACCTGTGTGTTGTTTTTACATGCAGAAGCATGGATGGAATACACATAATAACAAGAAAGAGTGGATATGTTCATTCATTATATGATGCAATGTCTCATTACATAGTAGGAGAAGAGGAGTACGTTATGTAACTCCCAAATACCTAAACATTAACTATTATGTTAATCACTCCCTTAAATGTCTCATTATTACACCACTTTATCAATGAGAGCTGATTATACATGTAAGTCCTAAATATGGCTAACTTTAAAAATGATGATTATCTTTTAAATATGACCATTATCTCTAACACCCTCCCATAATGGTCATTTTACATGCTTGTTAAAAATAATAAAAAACAGAAGCTTTTGTTGAGCAAGATGTTTGTAGTGCGCAGGATAAGATCTTCAAAGTAGTGTCTACAAGTGAATTGTCTCTGGCAAGGTTGAAGTACAATTTATGTCACCATCCTTTTGTCTAATCATTGAGTCACCAATTGGATGAAGGCCAATGTTTATTGAATAGTCAGCATTTCCACCATTGACATAGGACTTGGCTTGTACATTGAACTCACCTCCACATCTTGGCAGTCCAAAACATCAAAATTGTGTTTGCTTCTCTAAGGGAGCACCATTTGCCACTGCATTTTCACCCTCCTTGAGAGTCTTCTTCTTTACCACTTCATCTTCACCCTCTCCAAATGTCTTCTTCTTATGAATTACAGCAGATAATGCATGATATACATTCTGTTTTCTTTATCTTTTTTGCTAATTTGGACTTGTTTTAGCAGCATATTCTAGGGATTCATTTTTTGATCTCTATCTCACGTGATACCTCTTTGACCTAGGAATTATGGTTGAGTTTTCTATAAAATTGCAATCATCTTTTTGTTGAACCAATCCAACATTCTCAACTTTTATTGATTGGAATAAACAGTTTTCTTTCACCCCCATAGCAATTTTTTTGTTATTTTCCTCAATAATAAAACACCTAGTATCGCTGAAATTTATATGTTAAGTGTGGGCTATGCTTCATTATATTAATCCAAAGTATATTTTTCTTCAAATATATCAAGAGTAGATTTTTCTCCGAACATGAGACATAATAGACATCTTTTAATCATTACTCTTTTACCTTTTTGTTGAAGTAGAACATTTTCCTTTCTTTTATCATGTATTATATTTAGACACTCAACACAACAAAATCAAATTGAGATTTATCCTCTATAAAATCAACATACCACTTAATATTGTTAGTAAAACTTCTAGATGCCCTTGAATCAACAAATCAATTATCCAAACCACTCTTTCTCCTTGTGTTTTGCCACATTAGCATGGTTCTTTTTAGGTTAATCACGGGAATAATGATTTTGGCTATGTGTTTCATCCAACAACCACTTCCTACAAACTCTACTTATATCCTCAAACTTGCAACAATAAAATCATTTAATGGGTGTTCTATATTTATTTGACTTGACTTGCAACAATAAAATCATTTAATGGGTGTTCTATATTTATTTGACTTAGAGGATTTATCTCCCATCATTCTCTTCATTATGTTTCCTATCCTTGCTCTTAAACTTTGTTGTGAGTACTACCTCAAAAGTTTCATTCATAATGCTACTCCCAAATTGTTTTTCCATTTCTCTTGCTGAGAAGGTTTAGTGCCCAACTGTTCAAGTGTCGAATCTTTATTAGTACTAGTAATCTTCAAGGTCTCAAATAAAATTTGCATAATAAAAAGACAAGCTTTTCAAAGTTATAACCACAATATCTTCTTCTTCATTGCCCTTCCAATTGATTTCAACTGATCTTTAATATCCTTGTTTTTTAACAAATGATCTTGCAAGAAGTCTGAATCCATTTTAATTGAAAATAACATATTTTCAAAGAAAAACACCCTACCTTTGTTTGAGGTTTCATGCATGTTTCGTAGATTTTTCCACATGACAAATGCATCATTACCATCTTGACATCTCATTTGTCATTGATACAAGTCTACTCAAACATCTATATTAAAATATGGCTAGCATGCTCTGTTTTCATTTTTTAAATTATGATCATTAAACTTTTCATTTATGTTCAACATTATATGGGCTAAAATGACCATTTTCATGGATTAAAAACTCCAAAAAGACATTTGATTAAGGAATAAACAAACCTCACTACAAATCAACTACTTTGTTTCGAGGAAATTGCATACCCAAAATAATTGTTTAAAAACAATTTTTTAGCTTTGAAAAATTACAAACAAGTGCCTTCAAAAATTGTAGTTCTTCATAGTGACTACTAGAGATCAAAATTGAGCTTGTCAACACTCTTCCAACACGTCCTAGAAGTGTCATTAAATATTTACCTCCAAAAAAAATGAATATTTTTGTTTTCGCCAATTTTTGGGGAAATGCAAAGCCAAATCCAAAATTTTGTATGAAGCGTAATCTTTTAAAATCCCTGTCATGGTAATTTGGCTTAGTGTCAATCTTGTTGCAATCATATCGTGAGTTCATAGCAATTTGGACTCGTGTCCACTGTCAATCGCGCCATGATCCATCTCACATTTTTGCACTTAATGGCATTTAATTAGTGTAATTGTTTGACGATAATTTATCACCCTTGCTTCCTTCAGATCTATTACATCCATATATGAGGTTTCAATGTAGGGAGTGGAGATAGGAGCTATCTTTGAAATCATATGGAAAGCGACATTATCGTCTCATACATGGGCAATTGTGTTTCCGCCAGAATCCCCAGACAATGTAGAGGATACTATTTATTTATTAAATGCAATATTGATGTAATAGACAAGAACATTAACTTGTTCATATGTCATTGTTCTGCATTATTATTATGGTCGTTCACATTGGCTGCAATAAGGATATGTTCGAGCTTTTCCTTGCATTCTATGATGATGATTTTTCTTCCATTTTCCGGTGTAGGAGGTTCAACATTCTAATTGTAAAAAGCAGGGATGAACACAAATTTAGAGATCTCAAGTATTCAAGTTTTTCAGTAGAGCTTATATTGAAATCAAAACTTCGTATTTAGATTTTGTATCAAAGCTTCATAGATTTCAACTTGATTTGAGTTTTATGTTTCTTAAATATTAACCCTCACCCTCCCTTGTACGTTACTACAGTTCCTTTGTCTACAACCATCTCCTCTCTCTACTCTGTTTGATGCATATCATCTCCCTACTCGTAGACTACCCATCCTATTTCGTCTTCGTTATTGTAAACAACCTTCGTCTCGTACTCTCTTGTTGACTCTCACCCAACAAGGATCGCCTAGGGTCTGTCCACGTGCTTGCAATGAGACATGGTTTTCTTTTGCGCTTCGTGTCTACCTTCCTGAATTCAATTGCTCGAGCCCACCTTCTTGCATCCACTCCCTACCCATCTTAGGCATGTTTGACTAGTCCTAGATCCTTTGTTTGATACTGCTTGTACACTGCACGTCAAACTAGCGCAAGCTATTGAAATCCTTGGAGGCATAGACATAATTGTTAAGGAGGTGAATAGATTCAGGGTCATATTCAAGTTAAGATTTTGACAACATGTCTACATCCAAGGTGCTTACTAAGAAATGCTCAAGGAATTCTTCATCACCTACATGTGAGAAAGCTATTGTTGCTACAAGTACTTCCTTTGAACAAGTCAACATCTTTCACCAAAGGTAAATGTTCTATTGCTTCTTTCTATGTATTCTTTTCGCAAGAAGTTCATATCATCACTTTAGTTGATCATATTGTCAATGAGTGAGCTCTAAACTTTTACTTACTTTTTTCGAGAATTAAAATTTATAAGCCGGTAGATGGATGCAAGAATCCTTTTTATTCATTGAAGAAATGTAAATTTGTCATAAATTTTATTCTTTTAAGATTTTCAAACTTCAAATTTATGAATGGTTAATTTATCAATATTATTTATATAGTTTATGTTGTATTTTTTATTTTTTTTATCTGGTTAATTAGGTGTAATTTAAGTAGTTGTGTTGTATGATTTATATTGTATAATATATTTTGTGTCTGGTTAATTAGATGTAATTTAAGTAGTGAGTAAAAAATGTTAGTCTCCTTACCTAAATTAAATTCTCTTTTGTAACATATTTATTTTTTAATAAATTAATTGTAAATTGATTTTAATGATATCTTTATTTTTTTAACCATATTCTATATTTATTAAATTATTATTTGAATCTATTGTTTCTCACCCACTGGCATATATAGTGATCTAGTTTTTGTTGAGGATGTATGCCCCTCTTGACAGGCCTACAACATTCAATCGCTTCACTATGGAATTCATATCTATGCTCAAAATGTATGGACCATTGTATTCTCATCAAGTTGCACAACATTGATTTTTCCTCATTTGGTGTGTTTTTTTGCTTATGAGTTTAACTTGTAGTAAATACAAGGAATCGTAGAAAAAATGTTGCAGGAAATATATTTGAAATCAACCAATACGAACATTAGACCCACTTTGCAAACTTCAACTAGAAACTACTTAAAGTGTTCATTGAATGGATTGAAGTACTTTGAAAGAAATTTATATGTCTTGCAAGTTCTCAAATGGAAAGTACCACCACAATTAACCCCTTGTCCTCTTCTGTTAGTATATCCAAGATAATCTTCTGAATGGAAATCAACTTCTTTCAAGAATAAACAATATTTTCTAGGTAGGAAACAATCTAGTTTTTATTGATTTCTTAAATTTGATTGGAAATGTAATATTTTATTTAACCCATTTTTTTTTTATCAAGTGTCAATTAAAATGTAATTTATTTGGAAACTTTTCATCATGGAAAGGTTGCATGAGTATATACCCTTCTCACTCACCGACCCTTCAAATTTTATCATCAGTGGCTACTCTTCAATGTGCAATTGAATTCGATTGTGACTTCTTTGATACTTATTTCTGATCGATGGTGTTGGCTTCCTCACAATGTAATACAAAAGAAACACATACACAGATTCTAACTATCCCTCACCATATTCCCACTCATATCGGTATATTCTCATGGGCACGATTATATAATTCCAAGATCACTATAATCCTCACAGGGACTTCACTCTATTCTTATCAGACGATTCAATGGCTTCCCTTTCTCTGGCGATGGCTTACTCCAGCGACAAACCCTCTTACAATCGATGACATATTATCCCTGACTACAACTCTATTCGTTTCCTTCATGTCTTAGCTCACAATCAACATGAGTGAGTATATCACTTTTTCTAGCGGTGTCCTTTGTGGCCGAGTATTTTTCTAGGCGACGACATTCTCTAATTGGCAGCTCGCTGGAAAGGTTGCATGAATATATACCCTTCTCACTGACTATACTTTTTATCATGGAAAGGTTGCATGAGTATATCCCCTTCTCACTGCAAAGGTTGCATGAGTATATACCCTTCTCACTGTTTGACCCTTCAAATTTTATCATCGATGGCTACTCTTCAATGTGCAATTGAATTCAATTGTGACTTCTGTGATACTTATTTCTGATCAATGGTGTTGGCTTCCTCACAATGTAATGCGAAAGAAACACATACACAGATTCTAAGTATCCCTCACCATATTCCCTCTCATATCGGTATATTCTCATGGGCACAATTATATAATTCCAAGATCACTATAATCCTTACAGGGACTTCACTCTATTCTTATTAGACGATTCAATGGCTTCCCTTTCTCTGGCGGTGGCTTACTCCAGCGACAAAACCTCTTACAATCGACGACGTCTTATCCTTGACTACGACCCTATTCGTTTCCTTCGTGTGGTAGCTCACAATCAACATAGGTGAGTATATCACTTTTTCTAGCAGCGTCCTTTGTGGTCGAGTACTTTTCTAGGCGACAACATTCTCTAATTGGCAGCTCGCTGGATCGAGTCTAGTTGACAGCTATACCTTCGCTTCTCCTTTACATAAACCACATAGCATGACCCCCTTGCAATGGATGGTGGCTCAATGGCTCACCCTAATCGTCTTCTCCTTCTACGTTTCATAATACAACACTTCCCACAAACAACTATTTGGTGGCCACTCACACTAGTCTACTCTCACTATGGTGGGTTATCATATGGACAAACCTCTATCATATAATTACCTCGGCCACTGCAACGACTCAGAGAGGGGTGGGCCTCTCGCTCTGTAACATCCTCATTTTCAAACCCCAAACTAGCGATGTGTATTGTAATTGTAGTATGTGGCCAAGAACTAAGCGATGTATATTGTAAATGTGATGTATGGCTGAGAGCCAATATATAAACGATGTAAATTAAAATATAATGAATGAAATGTATCGCCAACTGCAGATGAACACATACATAGATTGGGGGCTAAGTATCCACATGAGAGGGAAGGGGTCCAAGGGGGAGAATTACCCATATTTATTAAACCAAGACCCATTTCTTGTTTTTCTCTAAATTATCCTTGCCATGAACCTTCCATTAGTTGTTGAGT